>JAOTNS010001890.1:0-65020 GCA_028476615.1 Culter alburnus | reverse complement strand
CATAGTCATTTCACATTCATTGTTCCATATTGTCTCTTGTTAAAAAACTATACATAACATGTTCATGAATAGGTTATATTTTTTAAATATATTTTACATATGTACACAGGCCTATTATACAGTAAATGAGATAAATTGCTTTATGTCTATGCATTTTTAAAATATAAAACAGTAGGCCTATATAATATATATATATATATATTATACACACATGTATAAATACACACACCACACATATATATATATATATATATTATATAATATATAATATATTTATATAAATATATGAGAATTCAGATGCAAAAGCCTCTAAGTGCCATCTGAAATTCTTATAAAATGAGTATTTTTATGAAGCTTATGTTTATGTTCGGTTATTCACTTTAATGGCAATGAAAAAGGACCTTAATTGCCATTCAAGTGAAATTACTGAACCTACGAGCTTTATAAAAATGCTCATTTTAGAAGAAACCTTCAGACGGCACTAGAGGCTTTTGCATCTGAAGTCTTCATAATATTAACAATGTTTTCCATACAGTAGCCTATGTTGCATTTATGGTTTTCATTAACGCTCCTCTCGGTGTTTTATGACCTGCGCGATACCGTTTGAGCAATCTCGGTAGGCTATGCTTTCATTAATTAAAATGGATGGCATCGGACAAAAAAAAAAAAAAATCACGGAAAACTTGAGGACTGCTCATTTTCTCAGTGCAGAAGAGCCTGCTAGATTTTCGCTGCTCAGTTATGGGATTTATTAAATAGCCACTTCTAAAACTGGTTTAATTTACTTAAATAGGGTTTTTATAATGAATTAAAATTATATCAGTAAATAAGACAAAAGACATGCACGTCCTATTCCGTCCGAAAAAGGGATTTATAGTGCATGCAATGTCCGATTCCTCTAACCAAGTTTAACATTTATCAGAGTATGATTTCGATCATAGCGTCGGCGTAGCTATCAGTGATGAAACAACCTCATTTCGACATTGAACGTGTTATCCAGCAAACATGCCAGTGTGGGCTCACGCGGGTAAGTGTGGGTTTTCTGTGGGACAGTGTGGCAAGGGCAAACCTTTGGGGCCCCATGTGGGCTTTCTGTGGGCAAACCCACAGTGGGCTTGCCCACAGAAAACCCACACGGGCCCCCAGTGGGTTAGCCCATGCGGGCCCATAGCAGTTTTGCCATTTGGGCCCCCATGAGGGTTTTATTCTGGGCAACCCACTGTGGGCTTGCCCACAGAAAACCCACACGGGCCCCCAGTGGGTTAGCCCATGCGGGGCCCATAGCAGTTTTGTCCATTTGGGCCCCCATGGGTTTACTCTGGGCAACCCCACTGTGGGCTTGCCCACAGAAAACCCACACGGGCCCCCCAAGGGTTATCTCATACAGGGCCTACAGAAGTTTTTCACTGTGCCAACATGAGTGTTTACTGTGGGCAGCCCACCATGTTAACAGCACAGTTAAATCATTGTTAAATCAGGGTTAATCAAACTATTTTTAACGATTCAGTCATATATATGTCATTAGATTCAACAGCCCACACCACTAAAACTGCACACAGTCAAGATAGTAAGGCAAGTGCTGTCTTTGCCTGTTGGCTTAGCAGCTGTTCCCCTGTTCCTTTAAAAATGTTGTTGCAGTGTTCTGCTAGTATGCAATATTAAAAAGAACTGTTTATAATGATTTCTTTATTTTTTATATATTGGAATTATTGTTCAGGTACATTTGCAAAACAACTTAAAATGTATAATGTGCACATCCTCATGATTACTTAACATTTTCTTTAGGAAAATTGCATCCTATGTTTTGACTTTACTTAAAGCCATCAACAATGCATTTATAGAGGTTAGTAACTATTATCACTCACAATAAGTATTTATAAAAACACAACACAGGTATTAATAACAATATATTCACTTATTGGACAGAAATAAATATATAAATTTAACTATAACTGTTCTTTTAATGCAGTATATGTCTTAATGAGTTTTTAAAATATACTTATAGAATACTTAACATAAATAAGTATAAATGGAGCTAAAATTCATTATAGGCATAGACTTAATAGAAAGTTTTACTGTATTTATTAAATCAAATTAACTTATTGTCACAATAAACAATGTAAATGGTTGATCAATGATGGATTTGTTTTGTATATATATATATATATATATATATATAACTCGAGTTATTAAAAGAAAAAAACAAATGGCTAATATATTATATATATATATATATATATATATATATAATAAATACATCACTGATGAATTTGATATTTTTATATATTTCTGAAATGGCAAAAAAGGAAAAAATATATTTTTATTAGTAATACGGAAGATGGCGTCATCACGTGATTAATTCTAACCAATGAGACTGCTGGAACTGCATCGCTAATGAGCTGTCATTCCGGTGTACAATATTCGGTTCCTGAAATATTCTGTTCCACTGGGTGGCGCTTACGCGAATATTCATGATATCCTCTTGTGGGCGTGTCCTTGAACAAAGCACAAGCGAACGGAACTGAAAATATTAGTACACGCTCCTCAAATCACAATTTTAATAGATTATTTCGAAAAGGTAATAAATATTCCTTTGGAATATAAATCTTTGGGCTTTGTTTTGATGAAGTTTCTTGGTGCCAGCAGCTACTTAAAGAACGTTATTTTGTTTAAATATATAATTATGAAATTATATTCAGTTTAGTTATATTCAAAGTTTGACAAGGCAGGATATTGCAGCACAAAACCCTGAAATGTGTCAAAAATAACACATACTCAAACAACTTCATGTATCTGATTTAAAACAATTTAAAAAGCAGTCAAATAAAATAATTCTGAAAATAATAATAAAATAAAACTGTACTCTGACAGTACAGTGGTGCCATGTGTCACATTCTCAGATGTCATTTTACATATTCATGAATAAAAGATTTAAACTGGCTTCATAACATTGAAATGTTGTTTGTCCTCTCTCTTTTCAGTATTCTTTGCCATCTAGTCCTGATTCCTGACTAGAGGTCTTCAGGATGACCAGGAACTACAGGACTGTTTGAGCTACACTCTGCAGGACGTTGGTCCTCCATGACCAGGACTGGACACCACTGTCGTAAGCGATCGATCTAGCTGTCATTCTGGATCTCTGAATTGTCATGTTCAGAACATATTGCAGGGGATATCAGCTCTGGCCCTCGAGGACCACTGTCCTACTGACTTTAGCACCAACCCTGGTCCAACACACCTGAACAAGCCAATCGAGCTCTTTTACTGACTAGAAAGTCACATGTGGTGAGATTGATCAGGTGTGGACATAAACTGTGCAAGACAGTGCACTTCGAGGACCAGAGCTGAGAACTCCTGACATGCTGATTAGTCAATAATCACTGATTAAAAAATGAATACAGTACATTTTAATTTGTATAGATTTATTCAATATTTCTTTCTCTCTTTTTCTCCTTTGTGATTTTGTAACCACAGCTAAATAACCTAAGAGAGCGCTCAGAGCACAGGTCACTGCATCTTTTGCTGTGTAAGTACATTTTGACTGTCAGACACATTCTCAGTATTTGCATTTATTTTCAAAAATTACTCTTCCATGCTGAAAGTTAAGTCATCAATGATTTCTTACATTAAGGTATAGTTCTTCATTGTTCCAAACTTGTATTACTTACTCTTCTGTGGAATGCAAAAGAAATATTTTAAGAAAGTTTTATCTGTTTTGTCCATACAATGTAAACTGCATTGGATCCCATTGACTTTTTATTGTATTGACAAAAACATGGTCAGTTTTCAAAATATCATCTTCCACAGAAGAAATCATGCAGGTTTGGAATGACAAAGGTTGAGTAGCAACGATTTTTTTTTTCCAAAAATGAAAATTCTGTCATTACTTTACTTCACCCTCATGTCATTCCACACAGTAAGACCTCGTTCATCTTCAGAACACAAATTAAGATTTTGATAAAATCCAATGGCTCGTGAGGAGCCAAAGGTAAACTGTTACTAAAAACATATTTAAAACAGTTCATGTGACTACATTGTTCAACCTTAATGTTATGAAGCGAAGAGAATACTTGTGTGCCAAAAAAAACAATTATAACACTTTATACAACAATATCTAGCACTCGTCACTGAACTAAACACTGCTTCAGAAGCTTTGAAGCTTTATGCATCTTTTGTTTCGAATCAGTCGTTCAGACAGAGCGGTATCAAACTGCCAAAGTCACTTGTACCATTGAAATCTTGAAACACTTATGATGCAATGAAGCCTTGTTTACTGAAATCACCATGACTATGCATTTGAGATTGTATGATACATGCTGTTACTTTTTGGTGCACAAAAAGTATTCTTGTCACTTCATAACATTAAGGTTGAACAATTGTAGTCACATGAATGTTTTAAAAATTTTTAGGAACAGTTACCTTTCTGGGCATTTGAAAGTCTAAGTTAACTTGCTCTCAGTGCAGGGCCTCATGAGCCATGGATTTTATCAAAAATATTAACTTGTGTTCCGAAGAATAACGAAGGTCTTACGGGTGTGGACGACATGAGGGTGATTAATTAATGACAGAATTTAATTTTGGGGTGAACTAACCTAAAACTGAGTTTTCTTGAGTGAGCTGGCACATTGTTGCGATTTTTCCTCGAAGTTATTTTAAGTAATTATTCAGAATATTACTCTTTTTAAGTTTTTTTTTAAATCAAAAAATGCAGCATGATGAGCAGAAAGAACTTTTTCCAAAGCATTTTAAAAATATTACTGAACTTTTGAATGGTAATGTATTGGTGTGTATATAATATATTATATATATATATATATATTTTTTTTTTTTTTTTTTTTTTTTACATGAATGTGAATAAATGAATTATTGAAACATATGACTTTCAATGTATTCTTTCAACAAGTGAAACTTTTGTGTGTGTTGTGGCAAATGCAAAGTAGAACCAAACTAATCTTGTGTTGTTAAAGCCAAAGGTATGTTCTTACACATCTGTGCATTGTTCACAGATGCCCACTCTTTCCCCAGTGTACCCACAGTATACCCACACTTTGCCCACAGTGTGGGCTGCTGTGGGCCACAAATGGTTAGTTTTGCTCTGTTAGTGTGGGCCAGCCAGTCAGCCCACACTTTGGGCTGTCCCACTGGCCCCACCTGGGTCCCATAGTGCGGGACCCACATGTGCCCCGCATTTCACGCCGGTATCTGGGCCCACAGGGGCTGCCGCGCAACGGCCCCACACGGGCAGTCAGCCCACATTTGGGCTGTCCCACTAGGGCCCCCGCACTGGGCCCATAGTGTGGGGCCCACACGTGCCCCGCATTTCACGCGGTATCTGGGCCACAGTGGGCTGCCCGCAATGGCCCCACAACAGGCCCCAAAGAAGCATGTTGCTGGGATATTTTCGACGTAATAACGTTTGATGTTCGATCAAATAGTGAACGTTGAATCAACATTGAAATTTGATCGGCGACTGATACTGATCTTTACAACCAAAAATAAACGTTGAATCGACGTCTGTTTGCTATCTGGGTATGGCTATTGAAAACACTTTTCAAGACAATAAATACACGATTGAGACGATGAATGCATGCATTGACTCAGAATTTGCGTCTGAATAGCGCTGGCTCCGTGGGCGTGGCCGCATTAGCGGATAATGAGCTGAATCACGGACTTCTGACATGGCTCCTTTTCATACAGATTACATAAACACAGAATGTTTGTTTTCGATTGACTTACACGATTTAAAACCTGACATTCAACGTTTTTTTAGACATAATTCTAATTTTTTTGTCATTCGTATTCACCAGACATGGGGACTTGTGACTTGGTGACTTGGACTCGAGTCGCTATTTTTATGACTTGTGACTTGACTTGACAAAAAATAAAATACTTGAGACTTGACTCGGACTTGGAAGTTAAAGACTCGGGACTTGACTTGACTTGAGACACGATGACTTGAATGACTTGAGTGTTAAATCACATCATGTTTTCAGTTTGAATATAAAATATATAAATTATTTTAAAAAATAAAGTATATACTGCATACAGGCATACACCGGCAGCGCTTTCTCTCTCTTCTCTCCAACAGCGAGTTCACGCTATAGACTGTAAAAAAAGGTTCACGCACACCGCAGTTGAACACAGACACGCCTCCTGTCACTCACTCAGAGCAGCGGCAGGTCGAGACTCTCGTTCGGTCCGGTGAAGGGTTTTTGTTATGATATGAAATGTTAATATCAATATATAACACGCAGTGACGCAGCGACATTCTGCATCGGGACCCTCTCTCGTTACGCTGTTTATGCTTTTGCCGCCGCATTCAAACTGGCGCAGCGCTTACTTACATTAAAATGCCTAATTCAATTTATTAAACATGAAGAGGACATACGTCTGGCAGGCAAAAGCGAAAAAGAAAGCATGAAGAAGCATGAAGATTAAACAAAGAGCGCCGTTTTTCTCCAAATTATCATGATTACAAAAGTGATATTGATTTTATTCAGCGTACAGTTTAATGAACAAGAACTTAATATCAAGGTGACTTACATTTTAGACACCAAATCGTCTGTTTCGCTGTATTTCACCAACGAAAATAGTTCCAAAGTCCACCGAATTGTTTTGCGTCTTTGAGCAACACTTCCTGAATGAATCAGCCACTTGAATGAATCGGTTGAATCTCAATGATTCACTCATTAACAGTGATTCGCTGCCACCTACTGGCGGTTTAATTTCACATTTGAAGTGTCTTATTTTTTTTTTTTAATAATTTCAAATAACAGTAGGCTATTAACGTTTTATATTTCAACATTAAAACATTTTATGCATCTGTAACTGCTCTTGACCGATTAACTTTAATAATCTGAATCTATTCTATAATTCTATAGTTATACATTAGATTACAATTTCTGTACCTGAAATCTCCTGTTTAAACCTACATGAAAAACTTGAAAAGCACCATTATTTAATTTATATGTTTTTCTGTGTATTTTTTGTGCTATTACTGTAATTTGATTATTTGTTACTCTTTATTTACTTATGTTTATTTGTCTAACAATATTTATATAAAGTAATCTAGTAGCTTTTGGTGCCATAACCCTATTTATTTAGGTTAAATGTAACAAAGACAACAGAAACAATAAATATGCTTTTTTTATAGGCCATTTTCTTGTCTTTACTTTTATTATTTTTTTGTTGTGGGGCCAGTAAAAAATGAGCCTGCCTATTTTATCCAGCTCGCATTAATATAAATAAATTCAAACATTTATTTAATTGACATTATTTAATTATAAGATTTGTTGACCGAATTTTGTAAATTAAAAACAATTTGTTCTCTGTGTTTTGACTGTGTTATATGTTGTATAATTACGTCACTAGGTAACAAAGATATTTTAACTATAAAATCTTTTAGAAGGGCCTCATTTATGAATTTTGCCTGGGGCCCCCACTTAGTGTCGGTGCGCCTCTGCAGCTGATATTACAACTTTAGCACATTTGTCAGCTAAACATTCATTCAGTGTTTCCCAATGACCCTGTGCCGCCACCACTGTTTCATCATAAACCGAAAATTTAAAACATAGGCCTACAAAGCTTAATGGTCTCTAAGTTGTATTTACCAACGAACTAAAATCGAAAACCGTGATATGCCAAATAATGTACATTTTGAACAACAATACTACAACAAAAGCTCCTTTCATGTCAGTAAAGCTGTTGTGAGAGAGAGGAGAAATGTAACAAAGTTTAATGTTGTATGTAAACTGTGTTTGAGAGAGAGAGGGAGGTGTTCAGAGAGGAGTCTGTTGGATGTTAAGCTGTTATTTGTTTTATGGACTAAATGTTGAAAATTTAAAACATTTCAAACAAATGTTGGCAGAAGTGAAAAATAAATAATTTTATGAAGTTACAATTTTGTTTGATTCCATGATGTATTTTACTGAACATGAGTATTTACAATGCAAATCCAAATTATTTTAATTTACTGACAGTTACTTATATCTTGTCTTTTCACTTTATTAAGATCAGATTCTGCAGGTAAAATTACAATAATAAGGTGACTTGAGTTGGACTTGACTTGACCTACTACAGGACTTGACTTGACTTGCCCAAGAAAAAAATACTTGGGACTTACTTGAGACTTGAAGGTTAAGACTTGAGACTTACTTGAGACTTGCACATGTGTGACTTGGTCCCATCTCTGGTATTCACTAAGTTACAGTTCATTTTCTGAGAACTATCAGATTGGACTTCGTTCAGAGGGAGACGAGAGATCACGCATCATGTTAGTTTTCTTTATTTTACAAAAAGCACAACATTTTGTTGTTACTTTGAGTGTACACAAATAAAAGAAGATATTCCACAGATTAAAATGGTGTATAACTCTTAATTGTATGTGCAATATTGACAGAGTATTTTGAGTCTCTTTCACACTGGTTAGAAAAAAACGCGGTGATCACGCCGGCGTGACCGCCGACCCGAGAGTGTTAATCAATTTGATGCCGTGTCCGAACACCGTTTATCCCTTCACAGTGGCGTATAGTTGATGGGCATGCAGGGCTATTGAATTATTATTTTTCTTATTATCATGCTACTTTTATTATTAAATTAATATTGCAATTCATTTGCCCCGTGATATCATAGCACATCACTGCATAACTGATGCGCTGCGAGGACAATAAAATATTAGTTAGCTTACTCCTCATTTAAAGAACAACTTGTTTAACACGAAATACTTCTCCACTCACTATGGGCCACAAGAGAAATATTAAGAAAATAATTTAGATCCATCTCACATCATCTCTAAGAGAATATGCGCCATTATTGCAGCGTCGGATGCCAAAAGCTCATTCCGTTTTTACTTTCAGTTTCTGTAGTGAATAGGCCTAATTGACTGGAGTTTTAGACTTTTTCACCCCGCATAACTCTCACGCAGAGTATGCACATTGTTTGTGTGATATCAACTGGCTCGCCTTCATGGTTTAAAATTGAAATATTTTCAATATTGCGACGTGGCATTTTTCTTTATCATCAGTTGCTCGCAAAATGATAGACACTGATTCACATATCATCCATGCGAAATGGAAATATTTGCATGATTTTCTAACATTTACAGATGGAGAATATACCAGTGAAATGTAAGTTATGCACTGAGTGTTCATGGGTCTGTGTGTGTATGTGTGTGTGTGTGCGTCCGCTCCTGCATTGTCAGCGTTGCCTAGTTACAGCGCACCTGACGAGTCAATCTTGCTGTCACAGGTGTACCTCATCTGCACTGCCTTTATCTGGCTGGCGTTTCTATGGAGTGTTGTCGGGTCATTGTTGTTCATGTCCTGTCCTTATTCTCTGCAGTCCTCCTAGTTCCTGCGTCTCTACGCCTGGAAACTGTTCTCTTCTGGATTGCTTGGACTGGTTACTTTTCTGCCTGAACTAGAGACTATGCACCGCTGGATTATACTGCACCTGCTACAGTTCTGCTATTGTCTTGTTGCAGTGGTTTAAATAAAGACTGTTCACTTGCATTTAGATCTTGTGTTTCTGTTTCATGACAGAACGATGCGACCATTATCGATCCAGCAAGTGCTTCAGATTTAAGAGACTTTTTGACTCATAGTAATTCATGCATGGATCGCCAAGAGGAACAGATGGTAGCCTCTAATCGCGCTGTTCAAGCTCTGGTTTCTCAGGTCTCAGAGCTTACCACCCAGTTACAGCATCTCCATTCACATTAAGTCCGTCCAACAACCCGCTGTGTCTATTCTACCTGTGTCTTCTGTCTCGGATCAGGCCGTTCGTTTCACCGAACCCCGTCTTCCGCCTCCAGCTTTCTACTTAGGTGAGCCCCAGCAGTGTAGTTCTTTTCTTGCCAAGTGTTCTCTTTACATCTCTCTCCAACCATCATCTTTTCCCACTGAGGAATCAAAGATAGCTTTTGTCATTACGCTGCTTTCTGGACGGGCGGCTCTCTGGGGGACTACAGTTTGGGAACAGAAGCTTCCATGCTGCACCTCTTTTCAGTCATTTACGGAGGAGATTAAGAAGGTTTTTGATCGAGCTGTTTCGGGCAGGGAGGTGGCTCGTTTCGTGGCTGAGTTACGGCAGGGGAATCGGAGCAGAACAGATTTTTCTATTAAAGGGATGGATTCTGGAATCCATTGCTGCTTCAATACATATCCTTTAAGTTATTAATCAACATTTATATTATTTGAATGACTTCTTCAACATATGTTAAAGTATTTATTTTCCTTTGTACCCCTCACTGAGAGAAAAGAACATGTTATCAGGATGTTTTGGTAACGTTTCCTGCTCAGAGCAGAGCTCAGATCAACTTCAACCTTGAAGAAGCTGTGCATCGTGTATTTGCGCTAAGTGTTTTTGTGCAGGTCCCTTGTACTGGTGGACAACTGGCACTCTGCTAGTCCAGCAGACGCTATGTCATGACCCCAAAAGGACATCCAGTACCTAAATCCAGGGTCCCCTCGTCATCATCGTGACAAAGGGAGATACGCTTCTGACTATTGATGGAGTATTTTATCCATCCAAATTCTACAATACAATTGTAGAATTTGTTTGCTTACTATAAAAGCTAGAAGTATTGTGAGGCCCTTTTGGCCTATGTAACTGTAAGGGTCAAACAAGTTTACTTGGCCACTGAGCATATTTCATTGGTAATTTTCCACCAGACAACAGGTGGCTGTGAAATGAACAAGATCATTGTTAAGTGTGTCATATGAAGGCATCTTGCCTCTGGGGTGTATTGAATGTTTTGATACAATGTTTCATTTGGCCAATGGGAAAAGAGTTGACCATCAATTGGCAGAAGGCCATGAGAGATTAAGGTAAAAGATATACAGTAGTTGGCAGTCAGCCACCCTTACTAAGAAAATTGTCCCTTACATAAGCAACACCTGAAGTTTTAATGACTATGGCAGAAAGGTCGGGGAGTACATGGGAAGGAGGTGTGGGAGAAGAGCCCCCATAGATGATATCATGGAAAATAACTGTAGGGGCGAATATTACCAGCCAATGATATTACTGTCACAGTTCCCTTGTCTCCCGGACTCCATTACCCATTATCCTCCTGTTTCCACACCTGCACTCACTTCGTCTTCTCCCCATCATCACGGATCACCTGCACCTGGACTCCCTCATCATCACTGCCTTTTTAATGGACTCACTCCCTTCACTCCCTGTCCATTCTCTGTTGTGTTTATGTGTGTTAGTTGTTCCTGCTTCCTTTATTGTAATAAATACCTTTGTTTAGTGGATCTCTGGGAACGCCTCATCTCTCCTGCAACAGCACCGTAACAGAAGAACGGACCCATACCGCTGGAGATCCATCAAACAAACATGGGTTTGTTTCTCCTCGCCAAGGCTCCCGCTCCTCCCGTGCCTCACATTCCAATGTCGGCAGCAGATCGTCTAATTGGGCTCTTTCAGGTTGGACGTTCGCTGGAGAGGTATGTGGAGGAGTTCATAGAGTTAGCTTATCTGACAAATTGGTCAGACGCTCGATTAAACGCCCTGTTTCTGGGTGAACTGGACGAGAGCACTATCCGGTTTGAAGAATCTGACGATTATGTTTCCTTAATCGATACTATTAATTTAATTTTGTATTTAAATGGCTCCAAATTCGTTGTTGAAGAGGTTCCGGATTTTATGCGCTCATCTCGTCCAGTCCCCCCAGAGACACGGGCGGCCTGGCCAGTTCGTCAGCCTCCGTCCTCCTCCACATGCCCCTTCAGTGAATTGTCCCTCTGTGTCCTGCTGGACCCTCATACCTCCGCTGGGTCCAGAGGGCCGAAGAAGAGGAGGAGGAGGAAAGAAGCCGGCCTGTCTCGAACCCGATCCAGCCCTTTCCGAGCCAGATTCTCCAGTCTCCGCTGAGCCAGATTCTCCAGTCTCCGCTGAGCCAGATTCTCCAGTCTTCGCTGAGCCAGATTCTCCAGTCTTCCAGAGCGCTTCGCAGAGCCTGCTCCAGTTTTCGCAGAGCCCGCTCCAGTCTTTGCTAAGCCAGCTCCAGTCTTTGCTGGGCCAGCACCAACTTCTCACGAACAGCCAAAGGATACTAACTGGCTGATAGACTTTTGGACTGAGCTAGTAGCTCCAGCCTTCTCCGAGCCAGTAGCTCCAGCCTTCTCCGAACCAGTAGTCTAGCTCTCTCCGAGCCAGTAGCTCCAGCCCTCTTCGAGCCTGTAGCTCCCGCTCTCTCCGAGCCCTCTGCTCCAGCTGCCGCCGCCAAGCCCTCTGCTCCAGCTGCCGCCACTGAGCCAGCCGCTCCAGCCGCCGCCGAGCCAGACGCTCCAGCCGCCGCCGAGCCAGCCGCTCCAGCCGCCGCCGAGCCAGCCGCTCCAGTCTCCACCGAGCCTGCATCTCCAGTCTCCGCCGAGCCTGCATCTCCAGTCCTCGCCGAGCCTGCATCTCCAGTCCTCGCCGAGCCTGCATCTCCAGTCTCCGCCGAGCAAGCATCTCCGGTCTCCGCTGAGCAAGCATCTCCTGCCCTCGCCGAGCCTGCTCCAGTAGCCCACGTACCTACTTTGTTCCTCAGACTTTTCATGTTTCTCCTCAGCCCCCTTAATGATTTTTTGGGGGGGGGCTAATACCCGGGGGTATTGGGAGAATGTGGGTGGGGTTTCAGTGACTCCTGACCCTCCGTGGACACCCACGGACACTGACCCGCCACGGCTCATGGATCCACCCTGGAGATCTCAGTTCCAGTCCGCTCCTCTCTCTGCACCTGCATGAGGTCTCCAGGGGCCCACCCTCCCTCCCAGTTGTTCTATCTATGGCACGCCTACCGGGTGGGGGGGGTAATGTCACAGTTCCCTTGTCTCCCGGACTCCATTACCCATTATCCTCCTGTTTTGGGCGATATTATTATTCTAAAACCACACATTCTGAGGGGAATCCCAAGGGTTTATAAATCTGTCAAAATGCCGCGCCAAGATTCGAACCGCATCCAGTCGAACCCAGGGACGGACTGGGACTAAAAAACGGCCCTGGACTTTGACTAGGCCCGGCCCAAAGCAATTGGCGTGCGGAAACTCGACGACAACAACAATTACGCCTGGCATGAGTGTCACAAGACTTTAATTGTGGCTCATGATACTATACCATCCAAATTATAGCAATAGCACTGATGTTGACTAGATGTTGTGTTAAAAGCATATTAGATTAACTTGAATACTCATATAGCAGGGGTCTCAAACTCAAATTGTCGGGGGGCCGTTTCTGTGATTGACACCTCATAGGAGGGCCATATTATCCTTCAAGCGCAAGAAAGTGCAACATTTCAGAAAATTTACTTTCCTTTGCATTATTTCTCATTTAGCCTACTTCAAATTTCATTAGGCCTACTAAAATATTTTTTATACCTATACTATAAATATCTTATTTACCATACTAAATGTAAACAGCAGTGTCTCTCTCATTGTTACAGAGTGTAATATAATTATATAATACTATTACTAATATAATACTATTAATTGAAATAGTCTGGTGCGACTTCTCACATCCAACAAGATATATGGAATAAAAAATCAGTAATTTAGGAACAAAACCAGCAACACTTGTGGCGTGGAGGGGTCAGAAATAAACAAAAAAACTGGAGCTATATATCAACTTTATTTTGCCAAAAAAATAAAAATCTCTCATTGTTACATACATTATTAGTTTTTAACATCTAGTGGAAGTATTTTCCCTTACTTTATGTTAGCTTAAATAACATTAAAATCTTGCACTGAACAACACTGTACTAAACAAATACAATCCCTGAATACATTTGTACACTTTGTTTCTTGACAGACACCTGGCAGCGCTTGTGCTCACACAGCTGGGCCACATTTGTCCAAGATGCCGTTTGAGCATCGGTAACTTTTAATGGCTGCATCGGACGCGTTTCGGTGGTTTAAATCGGCGCTCATGACTTAAAGTCAAGTGCTTTTACTGTAATTTAGGCAAGCGCGCTCATAATAGAAGCGATTGAGAGCGCGGCTCATGGTTGCATAGCAACGACAGACGCCACTGGAGCGAAAGCGCATTGGAAAGGAGAATGCGGCGCGGCCGCTTATGTGACGCGATATGTGAATGCCCCTTAGAACGGCGACTTTTTCTTTGCATATCAGACAGGTAGCAACTAGAGAATAATAATAATAATAATAATAATTTAGCGGGCCGGATTATTTATTTTATTTTTTTGAGATCAGTTGCGGGCCGGGTAGAGGTGGTAGGCGTGCCGTAAATGGCCCGCGGGCCGGCAGTTTGAGACCACTGATCTAACGTCTTTGCTGCTTACTTGGCGGCCACGGCCAGTGCAGCTGGCATCCAACTTAAAGGTGCATTGCTGCCACCTACAGTACTGGAGTGTGAAACAGATTAGTGGGGGGAAAAAACAGATGATGACTGCGTGCTTGGCGGGTGGTGGGCCGGCCCGCCGGCCGTCCTGGAGTACCGGCCATTCTGTGATTCTCCAGATCACACAGATGGCCAGTCCGCCCCTGGTCGAACCATTCGAACCAGTCAGGCAGAAGCGAGGCTTCGAACGTCATCAATGACGTCACTGATCTAAAGCGATACAAGCTTCGATACGCGCTTCACTGAAAGCTTCCGGGATTTCTCGACACACGCTCTGAAGCCTCGGCACAGACTGTAACATCACTAGTAGTTAGTGTTGTTTTGGGGAGAACAAGTCCTGCAGTCCCTAGATCTCTGTATTTTAACCCTCTGGAGTCTGAGGCTGATTTGGGGCTTGGAGAAGTTTTGACATGCCCTGACATTTGTGCTTTTTTCAGTTGTTCATTAACATATAAATGACAAAAGTGCCATTACACTGTATTCAGCACAAACTAGGCTACCATAATATGTGAGGAACATGTATGTACATGTTTGTATTTTGAAGGAATAATGTTTATGTGTGGTTATTGAAAAAAAAAAAACTTAAGTGTGGCGAGGGGGGCGTGGTTCAGCGAGGTCTGCAACCGGAGAGAATAGCGGGAGACGCTTGGTAAGTGAGTGGGTTGAATACAAATCACGAACACCTGTTTCTCATTCCAGTGATTGGCGCGGAGACAGGACAAAACGCCGTGAGAAGCAGGAGTGTGTGAGAGAGAGGGGAACTGCTGACTGAGTCGTGTCGAGGTTCTTGGAGTGAAGCCCTTGTGGATTGTGTATACCAAACTTGGAGAGAAGCCCTTGTGGATGGTGTTACCGAACCTGGAGTGAAGCCCTTTGTGGATTGTTTATTTTGTTGTTGTGCGCTGCACAGTCTTTCTGTTGAACCTTTTGAAAGTCAATAAAGTCTCAGTCAGCAGTTGTTCCTCGACCCTGACCTCTTCCTTCCCCAACTACGAACTTAACTGTGCTACATTAAGTCACTGAAATAAGGCCAAAAAAAGTATATTAAATCTGTGTTCACAAGACTTCTGGGTATTGGAGGTTGTAGACTAGTTTTTGCTTCAGAATTATGTAAAAATTATGCTGCCTACTCCTTCATATAAAACAATATATTGATTTAGTTTTTGTAAGACACTTTTTGTCAAGAAACACAGTATGCGTGGAGGCATGAATCATCATGAATAAGGGTTATTTACACCTGAGAAGACAAAAGAATCACATAATAATGACCTGAAATGACTTGCATATTAATGAGGCCTTTCAGTCAGGTAGGTTGTGAAAAAAACCCTCTGTAATAATGTCTCAGCTCATCATAAACAGCAATACTGTGAAATATTATTATTTAAAATAATGGTATTCTATATATTCTTTAAAATATAATTTATTTCTGTGATGCAAAGTGTCTGAACAATTATGTTACCTCTATGGCATTTCATATAGGCTTTTAGCTTAAAGCATACACATTTGGAGAAATATTGATGGATTCTATATATATTATGTCAATTTTCTATACTGAGAGTAATATTTATTCAATATTTATTGTCATCACTATGAGTGCTGGATACTGTGTTTCAATTCATACTTGCAGCCGGAGGGCGCTCTGTACACCTTTAGGCCACAAATTCATATAAAGAAGAAACAGGAACCAGGAACTATGGTATGTCTTCTAGAGACCGCTAACCATGGCTTTAACATCCAAATAAACACTTTTCAAGACAATAAATACACATTGAGACAATGCATACAAGTATTGCCTCAGAATTTGCGTCTGAATAGCGCTGGCTCAGTGGGCATGGCCGCATTAGCGGATAATGGCTGAATCACGGACTTCTGACATGGCTCTCTTTTCATACAGATTACATAAACAGAATGTTGTTTTCGATTTGACTTGCACGATTTAAAACCTGACATTTCAACGTTTCTTTAGACATAAGTGTAATTTTTTTTGTCATAGTATTCATAAGTTACAGTTCATTTTCTGAGAACTATCAGATTGGACTTCGTTCAGAGGGAGACGAGAGATCACGCATCATGTTAGTTTTCTTTATTTTACAAAAAGCACAACATTGTGTTTTTACTCTGAGTGTACACAAATAAAAGAAGACAGTCTATAATTTCAATTGATATATTACTTATGTCTCTATGACAAGAAATGACAGAGTATTTTAAGTCTGTTTTTGCTGCAATGTGAAAAAAATCATGCAAAACGCGCCGGCGCGTTTTCAGACCTCAGGGAGTTAAGAGGCAAATGCAGTGACTCATGTTTATTGTATAAGTCTTTTTGTTTGTTTGTTTTATATATTTTTTCCCTTTACATTTTGGTTTACCTCAGTTGCGTTAGCATTTATATATTTTTTTTGTAACCGTATTCTGTGGAAGTAAACCCACAAGCTTTTGCAGTAGCCTGCTGCCTCTGTGATCTCTTTTTCTTCACTGGTCACATCTATCACAATCCCCAACACTATTGAATTCCGCTCTTTGGCGGCGGAGTGCCGTTGGAATCAAGAAGCGCAGTGAGACATGTTTTTACATGGACTGTCTGATTATATCAAGGATGAAATCTAATCACTGGAGTTGCCAACATCGCTTGATGGATTAATAGATCTGGCTATTTGGGTGGATACAAGATTGCAACAGAGAGATCAACGAGATCAACTGCCGAGTTCTGACAGTTAATCCACTTTACCATCCTCCGATCACCTCCTGCGACACGGACGTCTCTGGTTTCGAACCATAACCCATGCAACTGGGCAGATCTCGCCTTTCACTGGAGGAGAAATGCAGGGGCGCCATAATGAGGGTCTCTGCCTGCATTGTGGAGCGGCTGGTCACATCGCAGCAGTGTGTCCCGTAAAAGCCAGGGCCCGTCAGTAGATAAGAGGTTACTGACGGGTGGGGTCACATTAACTAAATCTTCTCTTGTTGCTATCCTCCTGTCTGTCAAGTTGCTGTGCTCCTCGGCCACCTATGACTTTCAGGCTTTAATTGACTTTGGTGCTGAGTGTAATTTTCTAGACTCTGATCTCGCTAATAGACTTAAACTTCCTGTGGTTGCTCTCCCACAGCCCATTGCTGTTCATGCTCTCAATGGCTTATCTCTTCCTTCCATCACTCACACAACAAGTCCAGTAAGACTCATCACTTCTGGTAATCACACTGAAACCATTCATTTTCTTTTATCTGACACTCCTGTTACTCCAGTTGTCTTGGGGCATCCGTGGCTTGTGCTCCATAATCCTCATATATATTGGAGTCAGAATTCTATTCTCTCTTGGAGTGAGATGTCATGCTTCGTGTTTGTTGTCTGCTTGCCCTTCTGTGTCTCGTTCTGTGTTTCAGGGTGAGCATATGGACCTGTCAAACGTGCCAAGTGAGTACCTCGACCTGAAGAGAGACTTACTGTTCAGTAAGTCTCGAGCTGCTTCTCTACCTCCGCATCGTCCCTATGACTGCGCAATAGACTTGGTATGTTACCAGGTATGTTACCAGGTATGTCTCTGCCTAAGGGCAAACTTTATTTGCTTTTCATCCCGGAGAGGGAGGCCATGGAGAAATATATATTTCTGATTCTCTAGCAGCCAGGATCATTCGCCCTTCTTCTTCGCCGGCAGGTGCGGGTTTTTTTTCATGAAAAAGAAGGACGAGTCTCTTCGTACCTGTATCGACTATCGAGGGCTGAACAACATCACGGTGAAGAATACATATCCTTTACCATTGATGTCTTCTGCCTTTGAACGTCTGCAGGGGGCTTCTTTTTTCACGAAATTGGACCTCTGCAATGCATATCATTTGGTGATTCGAGAATAGTCTTTATGTCAAGACTGAGAAATGCGTTTTCCATGCACAGTTTGTTCCTTTTTTGGGTTACATTGTGTCGGTCGAGGGGATGTGCATGGATCCGGACAAGATTCAGGCTGTGGTTGATTGGCCAACTCCAGACTCCCGCAAGGCCCTGCAGAGGTTTCTGGGCTTTGCCAATTTTTACCGGCGTTTCATTCGCAATTTCAGCCAGCTAGCTGCCCCTTTGACTGCCTTAACCTCCACCAAGAATTCGTTCAGGTGGTCCAGCGCAGAGGAAGCTGTGTTTGCCAAACTGAAAAGCTGCTTTTTTCAGCTCCCATCCTTGTTGTGGTGGAGGTTGACGCGTCAGAGGTGGGGGTTGGTGCCATCCTATCCCAGCGTTCTTCCTTGGATGACAAGATGCATCCCTGCGCGTATTTTTCTCACCGTTTGTCTCCCGCTGAATGTAACTACGATATTGGTATTAGAGAGCTGCTGGCAGTCAAGCTTGCCTTGGAGGAATGGCATCATTGGCTAGAAGGTTCGGGGGTTCCTTTTGTTGTCTGGACTGATCATAAAAATCTTGAGTACATCAAGTCCACTAAAAGATTGAACTCTAGGCAGGCCCGGTGGGCTTTATTTTTCGGTCATTTCGATTTTTCTATTTCTTATCGCCCGGGCTCCAAGAAGATCAAGCTCGATGCGTTATCCCCTATTTTCTGTATGCACTGACTTTATCTGGCTGGCGTTTCTATGGAGTGTTGTCAGATTATTGTTGTTCATGTCCTGTCCTGGTTCTCTGCAGTCCTCCTAGTTCCTGCATCTCTACGCCTGGAAACTGTTCTCTTCTGGATCGCTTGGACTGGTTATTTTCTTGCCTGAACTAGAGACTATGCACCACTGGATTATACTGCACCTGCTACAGTTCTGCTATTGTCTCGTTGCAGTGGTTTAAATAAAGACTGTTCACTTGCATTTGGATCTTGTGTTTCTGTTTCATGACACTGAGGAAAACACCATGTCTCAAACGCATAAAACAGCACAAAATATATGCTGTTTCCTATGGTGGATAGATTTGATCCATGATCGACCACTAGGGCTGTTTAAGAAAAGCATGCACGTGCAGTTATCTTGACTAGGTTAAACTGCATCAAATTAGCGGGACTGTGTGAACTTCAATTACCTTTTATGAAACTGCTTTAGCCACAACTTATTTTTAAGCTCATTCAAGTCAGGTGTTTGGGGTATAATCACCACTTTCATAGGGGCTGTTTACACAACAATGTTTTCAACTAAAAATGAAAAACTTATGCATTTTGGCCATTAATTTACATGACAACAGCGTTTTGCAAACTTTTGCATTTTTAACGAGAAGAATATCAAAGTGCAGTAAACTGTAAAAATAAGGCGATAGGCATGTGCATTTGGCAAAAAAACAAGTAACCAATAGTTTTTAAACCAGAACTTTGCTAGGGCCCATTATGCAGTCATTTACAATATACTGTAAGAATGTGTTTATGTACCTTTGCATATCTAGAAGATAAAGCCAGAAATGGCAGAATCAGTGCTAAGGGAAACACTGCCACTAGAATGAAGAGATCTGTGGAGAAACATACAGGGCTGTTGACATGTTCATGGGAAAAATACATTATTGTAATCATCAATTGACTTACATTGAGATGTGTCGTGTGGTTGTTGAGGTGGTGGAAGTTCTTGTGTTTGGTGTGAAGGTTGAAGTGTTGATAAACTGATGGATGTATGGATGTGTGGTTTCTCTGTCCTGATAGTAACTGTATGGATGTGTGGTTTCTCTGTCACGAGAGTAACTGTATGGATGTGTGGTTTCTCTGTCCCGAGAGTAACTGTATGGATGTGTGGTTTCTCTGTCCCGAGAGTAACTGTCAATGATAATATAACAATGCAAACAGCATGTCATCCTACAAGTTTACTTTATTCCTCTAAATATTTAGATTCTTCATAAAGTCAGTAGTAATGATGATCAAAATAACATCAAGAGAACAAAACTACCTTCAACATAAAGTCTGTAGGAGACTTTTTGAGACGAGACAGAACAATAATAGTCTCCTTCGTCCTCTGCGGTCAGTGCTGATATGTGTAGAGAGAGATTTCCTGGAGATGTTTGATTCAACAGTTTGACTCTGTTCTTGTGCCTCTCAATCTTTTCATTTGGGTAAATTTCCTTATAAGCTTTTTCTACATAATACATCCATCGTATCTGTTCAGGTTTAGCCAGTAGTTCAGAGCATGAGCAGGGCAGAACCACAGACTTTCCTGCATATCCAGTCACCGCAATCGTTGTCTTTGTGTTCTGAACCAAATTACAGCCTAAAACAATATTTATACAAGAAAAAAAGCCATGAATGAGCCACATTGTAGTGAGAACAAAAGTGAAACTCAAAGGTCAGTGAATGTACAATTTAAAGTCTGTCACTGGTTCTCCAAATTTCTTTTTTCATTTTCAAATAATAATTTTGTAAAAAGAACAATTGAATGTCTATTCCTGAGATATCAATCATGTCTAACAAGAGCGATTCAGATTTCTAGAAGCATCACTTACCCTTCACTGTTAAACGAATGGTTATAGTAATTTTATCGTGTTCAGTCTTACACTCATAGAACCCTTCATCTTCCTGTCTGAGGTCAGAAATGAGAAGAGACAGATTTTGTGGAGAACTTTCATTAAACAGCACACGTCTGCCACTGTACTCCTCATCTTCAAATACCGGAATCCATTGTTTACCATTGCCATAAAACAGCCATGTGAATGTGTTGACTGTCGACTGAGGATGAGCGCAGGAGCAGGGCAGCACCACTGATCCACCTGTGTATCCTGTTATGCGTGTTGTCTGCTGTTCATTTGAAAGAATACAGCCTGAAAACAAGAGAGCTTGTCAAAAACGTACAAATGGGCTTTACTGGAATATATAATAATCAGGAAAAAAGCTGAGAAGAGCTTCAGGTTTCTGTTCATGAGCAGCACTTTATTGTGTTTATTAGGATTTTTGATCAGCAAAATGTAGTTTAATGCAACGTAAGTTATGTTAATGTAAATTAAGTTACAAAAAAAATTATTTCAAAATTATTATAAAAAATTATTATAAAAAAATTATAAATTTCAAAATTATGATTTTGAAAATGTTGTGAGGGCCTTTATTCAAACCTTAGCAACTTTTAATGAACATAGAAAGATAATGTTGCTCAAATCATTCAGTTTTATTATTATTTATTTATTTTCTTCCATTTGTGTACACAAATATAATTTTTAGTTTCTGTATGCATTATTTCACTAGTTAAGAAAAGAAGCTGCCCTCCTGATTTCATCCTTTAGGAATTCAAAGACTATTTCAGTTTGAATATCTGCAATTGACAAATTAATTCAATGTTCTGCACATGAATAGACAGATAATTATCTTAGGAAAACTACAAAACACAAATTTCTTAAAAGATGCTTTATTATACTTTTATATACTTTATATTTTTTTAAATTGTTTTAGATATGTTTTAAACTGATGTTTTAAATAACTACTACTACATCACACTGATCTCACATCAGTTCCTCATAAATTAAAAAATAATCAAAAGTCTGAACTTACCAGTACTAAATTGAATCATAAAGAAGAAAAGATATAAATGGTCCCTCATGACTGGTTCTCACTCACTAATGGCACGACTCTGTTTTGTGTGGGCTCTGTCTTTTTTTTTTTTTTAAGTTCCTGTTAGCTCTTACTTTCCTGTTTCATGATACATCTCTGTATTTATTCCATATTTAAGCAAATAATCAAACAGAACTATACTGGTATTACTATATATTATTTAAATAAATCATCAAATGAGTCATAAATCATAAACATTTTAGACCGTTTTATGTTTATATACTGCATGACTTTGTAAGACTTGATTTTCCTGCTAAGACAAAAACTGAGATCAAGTGCCCTGCAATAAAGCAAAACTCATCTGGAGAGAAGATCTACACAGCCTTGCCCAAACCCCCCACCCCCATATATAAAAACTATGCTTTTTGTTATGAGTAAGCAGAGCGTGACCGACTTATAGGTAGATATTTGCCCTGCATCCAATGTTTATGGTCAGAACTGATGAGTTTGTGTCCGAGAAAAGCATTCAGTCAGCCAAAATGACTTTTCTAAAGTGATATCGGGACTGCAGTGAATGAATAATTGAAGAGATAAGGTAATCAGAATAATCAAATGCATAACCAATGATTAATTTCTAATTTGAACACCATCTAAGAGTAATTATTTGAAATTGGAGTCAGATTAAACCAGCAGCTAAAGTAAAATTGAAACTAAATTCTAGAAATTAAGTGAATTTTACAGGGGCGCTGAAAAGACATACACGCATTAAACTTTCGCCCAGGCCGTCAGATTCCGTTTTTGGGGTGATGGGGGGTTTCCAACAGCTTATTTATGTATAGTTATAGGTCTTTGTTGGCCTCATGTCTGAAGTAATTAAATGAGTCTGGAGGCAGGAAAGAGTAAAAATAAAATAAGCCACAGACCTTCAGAAGAAACAAGTAGAGAAGCTCTGAAGACGAGACAGATGCTCACTCATCGAGGGCACACAGATGACCAGTTATTTCTCCAGGTTCTCATGAAAATGCTTCTGACTTGCCCCTGTTTTTTTATTTATTATACTGTTTTATGACCTCATCTTTGCAATGTTTGTTGTGTAAAAAGCCTGAGAGAAGCAGATCAGAAGCTCTTGCGAATATCACATCTTTATATATTCTTATATTTGTGAGGTCATTTTGCACATGAAACCAGGCGCCTTCACACACACAAATACACACAGTTGCTTCCTTTAAACATCTATTTAGAGATGCTATGACATAGACCTCATGTTAATTATAATAGATTCATCCTTACATCAACTATAATACAATATATTGTTAGTCTCGGGAATATTTCCATTAGTCAATAAATACATAGATCTCCATCGATAATCAGATTCTTTGTGGTGATATACCCTGTCAAGTCCACTTGGTAGTCCACTTACGGTCGAATGGAATGCATCTTTACAAAATGTGCAGTGTCCTTAGGCCAGGTCAAGAAAATAGATGTAGCCTACCTGGGAAATTTAAAGCACCGTTTATTTCATGAACTAGAAAGGGATTGTGTTTCCCCCTCTGCTGTCAGTGCCGGTCAATGCTGTCAGTTTCACATTTTTTATTTATTTTTTTATTCAGTATTATGCCTTTTTTAATCAGTTGCATCAGTGTGAATCGCTGAATGACCTAACATGTAACAAATAAATGTATGCAAATTAATTTGTGGATCCACAGAACACTAACAATATCTGTAAGGTTTATAATTAGTTTTCAAGATATGTGATCTCTGAAATTCTTATATAGATCATTAATACCCAGCCAGCAATGACATGTGGGGCCCAGATGAGGGCTTCATGGGCGGCAAATGTGGGCCCCATTATGGGCTTGCACCCAGGATCCACATTGGGGCAAGCCGTGGAAGCCCAGACGTACTAAAGTGGGACCTGTAAGGGTACTGCATGGGTTAATTGGGCAATTCAGTCAGACCATTTGGGCCCACCTGCCCAAAGGGGTCCAAAGTGGGCTTGCAACATGGCTACACAGATGGGCTTTAAATGGGATCTGTAAGAGTCGTATGTGGGTCCAAACTGGGCAATTCATGCCAAACCCATTTTGGGCCCCACCTGCCCAAAGGGGTTTAAAGTGGGTTTGCAACCGGGATCCACATGGGGGCCAGCCGTGGATGCCCAGATGGGTTTTAAGTGGGATCTGTAAGGGTCTTATGTGGGTCCTAACTGGGCAATTCATGCCAAACCCATTTGGGGCCCACCAGTCTGAAGGGGTTTAAAGTGGGCTTGCACCCGGGATCCACATGGGGGCCAGCCGTGGATGCCCAGATGGGTTTTAAGTGGGATCTGTAAGGGTCGTATGTGGGTCCTAACTGGGCAATTCATGCCAAACCCATTTGGGGCCCACCAATCTTAAGGGGTTTAAAGTGGGCTTGCCCGGGATCCACATGGGGACCAGCCGTGGATGCCCAGATGGGTTTTAAGTGGGATCTGTAAGGGTTGTGGGTCCTAACTGGGCAATTCATGCCAAACCATTTGGGGCCCACCAGTCTGAAGGGGTTTAAAGGGGCTTGCACCCGGGATCCACATGGGGGCCAGCCGTGGATGCCCAAGTGGGTTTTAAGTGGGATCTGTAAGGGTCTTGTGGGTCCTAACTGGGCAATTCATGCCAAACCCATTTGGGGCCCACCAGTCTGAAGGGGTTTAAAGTGGGCTTGCACCCGGGATCCACAGGGGCCAGCCGTGGATGCCCAAGTGGGTTTTAAGTGGGATCTGTAAGGGTCTTATGTGGGTCTTAACTGGGCAATTCATGACAGACCCATTTGGGCCCCACCTGCCCAAAGGGGTTTAAAGTGGGTTTGCACCCGGGATCCACATGGGGGCCAGCCATGGATGCCCAGGTGGGTTTAAGTGGGATCTGGTAAGGGTCTATGTGGTCTAAACCAGGCAATTTGTGTCAGACCCATTTGGGCCCCACCCTGCTAAAGGGGTTTAAAGTGGGCTTGCACCAGGATTCAACCGTGAATGCCCATATGGGCTTAAAGTGGGCTCTGTAAGGATCTTATGTTGGTCCTAACTGGGCAATTCATGCAAGGTAAGCCCAACCATTCATTTAAGGAAACAATCTAAGAAAAATTTAAAATACAAAAATACATCCAAAACAGTCATGGCGTTTGTGTTGTCGATGTTCTTTTTTACCCATAGATATATGAGCAATATCACACCAGTGATTACGCCTGTGACGAATCACAGCGTGCTGATATACAGCCATATCGCACGGCTACGAGTGTGATATTGCGTTTATACAACAGTTCGACGGCACGAGTGTGTAAATAAATAAGAACAACAACGGAGTGTCTTTAAAACCCTCTTTTGTGCAGCACTACTTCCTTCCGCCACGGATTCATATCTCAAGTTGTCAGTAGTGATGTCCGGTTCGCGAACGAATGGTTCTTTTTAACCGGTTCTTTTCAGTGAACCGGTTGAACCAGTTCACCAAATCGGTCTGAATCGTTCTAAACAGTTCGCATCTCCAGTAAGCAAACACGAATCCACAAATTACTAAAGTTATTCACTTTTTGACATACCTGACACTACCTCTCGAAATAAACCAACATTCTGGAGTTATTCAGTTACTCCAACAGTATGACTTAACCTGCTGTAAAGAGAGAACTGATGATGACGGGCACGAGCAGCAGAGCAGCTGATATGAGTGCGCGTGCGCGGCGCACACGAACGAACATACACGGCCTGCACCGCTCTCGTTCTCGAGTCAAGAACCGGTTGCAACGGTTTTCGGATCATCAGTACACAACTGAGAACCGCTTCTTTCGGACATGTCCGGTTTGAGAACTGGTGAGCTGATGATAATGCTCATGCGTTTAACTTTTCAAGAGAACGAAAAGCACGTTAGTCAAGTTTTGTTGAACATCGGACAGTGTGATAATATAAAACATACTGGAAATATGTGTATGACTTAATTCAAAATACAAATGTTTTTTTGCTTTTCCAAATACACCATAGCAGATTGATAGCATATAATACTGTACATAATAAACTACATGCCAACATGTGTCAGGGTTCTGTCACTTCGGTCTAGTTTATTTCTTGGTTTTGTGACAGAGCTCTGACACTCCCGTTCTTGTCGTGTTTTTGTGTGAGCGTACGGTCTTGAGTGTTCTCGAGCTGTGCGCTCTCTTGTCTGCGTGCCTTGTTTCATGTTGGGAGCGTGGCGTTCGGATCCCGGCACTCGTGTCTAGGGCTGGGTACCGAACTCGATACTTTTTAGGTACCGATCGAACTGCCTCGATACTATCGAGTATCGAAAAGTGTCTTGTCATTCGGTACCTCAGAATGGAGCTGGGGAGAGGGGCGGAGAAATGCTTTCGCTGTCTCGTTGAGGAGCAAGTAACGTTGCGCTACATTGTTATTTATATCTAAATATATAAAACTACACGCGCGAGAGAGACCCTATGTGCGAGAGCGGGCGAGTGAATCAACGGTTTCGTTTTCAGTTTATCTCCGAATGGACGGGTGAGAAACGGCTGTTTATGTGAGCAGCCGGTTCACTACAGATACTGTTAACAGAAAACAAAAGTGTCGCACTGCCTGCAGAAACAGCGGAACAGCAATGTTTTTTAGTCTAGTTATGGACAGGTACAACACACAGCAGCTTTACATCAGCATTCGTTCCTCAAGTCTATGGAAACACGCGACCGGTTCGTGACAGGCTCGTTCATCTGCACGAGCACAGGCGAACGCGTACAATTCTGCTGAAAAAGGGGTATCAGCGTCCTCCTGATACTGCGGATAATCTGCGGGTCGGGCCAAGTAATAAAAAAATAACATTAAAATTAATTGCGGGAGGATGAGAGATGAATCATTAATGTGTTGATTTTAATAAAGACACAGAACTCTTATTTCACGGTAAGACGCAGCCCTACTCGTGTCTAGTTTGGTTTCGGTTTCGTGTCGGGATTCGGACACTCGCGCTCCCAGTCCTGTCTTTGTGAGCGCACGGTTTGTGTGTACTTTCACTTGCCGTGCGCTCTTGTCTCATGTTTTGTGTAGCACGCGGTTATTTCCACCTGCCGCATGCTTTCATGTTGTGTTTTTGTCTTGTGTTGTGTTAGCACGCAGTCTGTGTTTCACGGGCTGCGTGCTCTCATGTTGTCTCGTTTTGTGTGAACACGTGGCTTATGAGTTTTCATAGTCACATGTTTATGTCTGGTCTTGTGTAAGCACATGGCTTGTGATTTGTCTTCATTGGCCATGTGCTTGTGTCTTTGTTTTGTTTGGTGTGAGCACATGGCTTGTCATGTGTTTCTTTGTGCCATGTGCTCTCATGTCTATTGTCTTGACCCCGCCCACCTTGTTACCTGATTATTGGTTGATTTGCCCCACCTGTCCTCCCTCATTACCTGCCTCATTTGCTCTCCTATTATTCTCCTTGTGTTACAGTCCTGTGCTGGTTCGTTGTCATATTTTCCCTGGTGTTTTCAGTAAGTCAAGTCAAGTCAAGTCAAGTCAAGTCAAGTCAAGTCAAGTCAGTCAAGTCGTGTCCTGTTTTTGTCAAGTCTGTTTTCCCCCACGGGGTAGTTTTTGTTGTCTTGTTTTGTTTTATTTTTTTTATTGTTAATAAAAAGCCCTCCTTCTACCTGCAATTGAGTCCTCGCTCCTTCCAAAAACCTGACAACATGAACATAATATTTTGTACACAGATCAAACTAATGTTCAGAAATAGTTCTACAAATTTATTTTTCTATATTAATGTTATTTAAAAATCAATATAGTGAAAGTTGTGCAGTTGTGCTTTCAAGTTATTTTTTTTTTTAAAGATTGGAAACATTTATTCCATAAATAATCCATGGACAGTTTATTTAATTTCTAAACAAGGTGATATAAAGATAACTACAGCAAGAGCAAACAAGCGACTCCGTTACTTACTCTAAAACGTCACTTTAGAACTAGTAACGAAGGAACGTCGAGTCGTTTATTATTATCAAATTTAACATAGCACAATTCGACTTGCTCTGGAACAAATAATAGATTAATAAAGACCAAAGATTGCCTGTTCTATGTACTCAAATTGAATAATGTCTCATGTTTAACCACTATAAGAGCCAGCGGCAAATCCACGAAGCAGTGGCCGAGATTAAGCTGTTCTCGGCAGTTACAGAAGCACTGAACGGCCGCTGACGCCCTGGAGCTCACATCTCCGAAAACGTCAAAACAAGTTGTAAAATAGGCGCTGTTATTAAATATGAGTCACATATTTCAGGTCTAAACAACTACATTCTCGCCTAAAAACTATTAAAACTACAGTTTGTGGTACAACAAGTAGTATTTGTAAAGATTGCGGTTGATTTGGTCGGCCGCCATGACGGTCACTTCAAGCGGAGTGATACAAATGGTGAAAAGGTAGGAGGAGTGCTGTTATCGCTGAAATATCGCATGGCTATCAGCCAATCAGATTCAAGAACCAGACAGAACTGTTGTATAAATATATATAAAACCCATATATGTGTTCCCAGTTCAAACCCATGCCAACTTGGCCCATAAATATATCATGCAAGACCCATATATGTTTTCCCAGTTCAAACCCATGCCCACTTGACCCATAAAAATTCTATGCAGGACCCATATGTGCATTCCCAGTTCAAACCCATGCCCACTTGACCCATAAATATGCCATTCAAGACCCATATATGTATTCCCAGTTCAAACCCATGCCCACTTGGCCCATAAAATTTCTATGCAGGACCCATATGTGCATTCCCAGTTCAAACCTGTAAGGCCCGCCCAATCGGCCCAATGGCGGTTTCCCACCGGGCGGGGAAGGTTTCTTGCGCGTTCCGTCTTTTCAGCGTGGCAAAGTAGTTTAATTCCAAATAATCTTTTATCTGACTCCATGTTATCATGACCTCGAATTTAGTTTAAAATGTCAATTGATTATTGGTCATTTGTATAATAATTTAGCTTTACATTTGAATATTCTATTTAACTCTTTACTCTTATTGTACTTGTTCATTCGGTTCTCAGTGTCGCACAGGGTCCTCGCACTGGCCATTCATTAATATGCGGGCCCACGATCACAAACTCGCCAGTCTTGGTCACTAGACAGAGGTAATTGACTATACTATTTAGAAGGCCGCTTTCATGCTTGCTCTGTCTAAAGTATTTGTGTAGTCCCCTTAGATCTGTATACACTTGAATTAAAGTAACACTAACTCTAGTCAGAGGTCATAACCACTATTTACAGGGAAGTCGACCAATATTACTTCTCTTATAATAGCTTTGGTTTGGTTATGCCATGGTTTTACCATGTACACTTAGCTAGAGTAACGTTACAATAAACAGAGGTAAGGCTCACCCTATTTAGGTTGGTCGATCAACATTTGTTGCCTAAACGGAAATTCCCTTTTTAGCCTTTACAGTCTTAAGTACACTTGAACTAATGCCAAGCGTTAGTCGGAGCTCTAAAATCACAGTTAGTGTGCCCTATGCTCCACTCAACTGGACTTTAGTCCGTTACTAACCTGACGCAGATTTGCGGTAACAATGGATACATCGTAATCTACTGAAGTCAATAATTTCAGAGTAAATCAGAATAAATCAAATGTGACAATTTATTAGTCAGATAAATGTATCATGCCAATTACATAATCAATTCAAAGGATTAATACAAAACATCAAATGCTCAGAAATAGAGTAAGATGCATACCTGACATGCATATGCTGAGTGTCCAGACACTCAGCAATATGGCTCCATCTGAATACAGAGGTGCCCCGGCCTTTTGCAACATTTCTTTAAATACTCAGACCAGACAAAACATCCCCCAATGTGGGCATGAACTTACAATCAGAACCCATGCCCACTTGACCCATAAAAATTCTATGCAGGACCCATATGTGCATTCCCAGTCAACCCATGTCCACTTGGATATGCCATTCAAGACCCATATGTGCCAGATCAACCCAACTTGGACATGCAGACCCTATATGTGTTCCCAGTCAAGCCCATACTTGCCATTCTATGCAGGACCCATATGTGCATTCCCAGTTCAACCCATCCACTTGGCCCATAAATATGCCATTCAAGACCATATATGTGTTCCAGATCAAACCCATGCCCTTGGCCCATAAAAATCTATGCAGGACCCCATATGTCATTCCCAGTTCAAACCCATGCCCACTTGACCCATAAAAATTCTATGCAGGATCCATATGTGCATTCCCAATTCAAACCCATGTCCACTTGGCCCATAAATATGCCATTCAAGACCCATATATGTGTTCCCAGATCAAACCCATGCCCACTTGGCCCTAAATATGCCATTCAAGACCATATATGTGTCTCAGTTCAAAACCCATGCCCACTTGGCCCATAAATATGCCATTCAAGACCATATATGTGTTCCCAGATCAAACCCATGCCCACTTGGCCTAAACCAGAACTCAGCAATATGGGTCCATCTGATACAGAGGTGCCCGAGCCTTTTGCACATTTCTTAAATACTCAGACCAAGACAAAACATCCCCCAAGTGGGCATGAACTTACAATCAGAACCCATGCCCACTTGACCCATAAAAATTCTATGCAGGACCCATATGTGCATTCCCAGTTCAAACCCATGTCCACTTGGCCCATAAATATGCCATTCAAGACCCATATATGTGTTCCCAGATCAAACCCATGCCCACTTGGCCCATAAATATGTCATGCAAGACCCATATATGTGTTCCCAGTTCAACCATGCCCACTTGGCCCATAAAAATTCTATGCGGACCATATGTGCATTCCCAGTTCAAACCCATGTCCACTGGCCATAAATATGCCATCAAGACCATATATTCCCAGATCAAAACCCATGCCCACTTGGCCCATAAAAAATTCTATGCAGGCCCATATGTGCATTCCCAGTTCAAACCCATGCCCACTGACCCATAAAAAGTCTATTGCAGGATCCATATGTGCATTCCCAATCAAACCCATGTCCCTTGGCCCATAAATATGCCATTCAAGACCATATATGTGTTCCCAGATCAAAACCCAGCCCACTTGGCCCCATTCAAATATGTGTTCCAGTCAAACCATGCCCACTTGGCCCATAAATATGCCATTCAAGACCCATATATGTGTTCCCAGATCAAACCCATGCCCACTTGGCCATGCAAGACCCTATATGTGTTCCCAGTTCAAACCCAGCCCACTTGGCCATTAAAATTCTATGCAGGACCCATATGTGCATTCCCAGTTCAAACCCATGCCCACTTGGCCCATAAATATGCCATGCAAGACCCATATATATGCGTTCCCAGATCAAAAACCATGCCCACTTGGCCATAAAAAATTCTATGCAGGACCCATATGTGCATTCCCAGTTCAAACCCATGCCCACTTGGCCCATAAATATGCCATGCAAGACCCATATATGTGTTCCCAGATCAAACCCATGCCCACTTGGCCCATGCCTGTCCCTTATGGGGCCCATGTAATCAGCTCATATGGGCTTCCTATGTGGGACTCGTACTACAAAACCTACATGGGACCCGCTGATTTCACCCAGCCAAAGCCCATGCCCACACAGTACCCATGGAACCCGTAGTTAACCCATCTGGGCCCCACGTGTCATTGCTGGCTGGGTAGTAGCGGCTGAAGTGTTCATGTAGTACTACTCCTGTATGCCTGTCGCTACATTTGGCACAAATAAGCCTCCGAAATGAACTAATCCAGATGAAAAAGTTGCTACCACATACAGTGGGTACGGAAAGTATTCAGACCCCCTTAAATTTTTCACTCTTTGTTATATTGCAGCCATTTGCTAAAATCATTTAAGTTCATTTTTTTTCCTCATTAATGTACACACAGCACCCCATATTGACAGAAAAACACAGAATTGTTGACATTTTTGCAGATTTATTAAAAAAAAAGAAACTGAAATATCACATGGTCCTAAGTATTCAGACCCTTTGCTCAGTATTTAGTAGAAGCACCCTTTTGATCTAATACAGTCATGAGTCTTTTTGGGAAAGATGCAACAAGTTTTTCACACCTGGATTTGGGGATCCTCTGCCATTCCTCCTTGCAGATCCTCTCCAGTTCTGTCAGGTTGGATGGTAAACGTTGGTGGACAGCCATTTTTAGGTCTCTCCAGAGATGCTCAATTGGGTTTAAGTCAGGGCTCTGGCTGGGCCATTCAAGAACAGTCCTTCGTTATTTTAGCTGTGTGCTTAGGGTCATTGTCTTGTTGGAAGGTAAACCTTCGGCCCAGTCTGAGGTCCTGAGCACTCTGGAGAAGGTTTCCATCCAGGATATCCCTGTACTTGGCCGCATTCATCTTTCCCTTGATTGTCGTCCTGTCCCTGCAGCTGAAAAACACCCCCACAGCATGATGCTGCCACCACCATGCTTCACTGTTGGGACTGTATTGGACAGGTGATGAGCAGTGCCTGGTTTTCTCCACACATACCGCTTAGAATTAAGGCCAAAAAGTTCTATCTTGGTCTCATCAGACCAGAGAATCTTATTTCTCACCATCTTGGAGTCCTTCAGGTGTTTTTTTAGCAAACTCCATGCGGGCTTTCATGTGTCTTGCACTGAGGAGAGGCTTCCGTCGGGCCACTCTGCCATAAAGCCCCAACTGGTGGAGGGCTGCAGTGATGGTTGACTTTCTACAACTTTCTCCCATCTCCCGACTGCATCTCTGGGTTCTTCTTTACCTCTCTCACCAAGGCTCTTCTCCCCCGATAGCTCAGTTTGGCCGGACGGCCAGCTCTAGGAAGGGTTCTGGTCGTCCCAAACGTCTTCCATTTAAGGATTATGGAGGCCACTGTGCTCTTAGGAACCTTAAGTGCAGCAGAATTTTTTTTGTAACCTTGGAGAGATCTGTGCCTTGCCACAATTCTGTCTCTGAGCTCTTCAGGCAGTTCCTTTGACCTCATGATTCTCATTTGCTCTGACATGCACTGTGAGCTGTAAGGTCTTATATAGACAGGTGTGTGGCTTTCCTAATCAAGTCCGAATCTGTATAATCAAACACAGCTGGACTCAAATGAAGGTGTAGAACCATCTCAAGGATGATCAGAAGAAATGGACAGCACCTGAGTTAAATATATGAGTGGGTTTGAATATTTAGGACCATGTGATATTTCAGTTTTTATTTTTTAATAAATCTACAATAATGTGACAATTCTGTGTTTTTCTGTCAATATGGGGTGCTGTGTGTACATTAATGAGGAAAAAAATGAACTTGAATGATTTTAGCAAATGGCTGCAATATAACAAAGAGTGGAAAATTTAAGGGGGTCTGAATACTTTCCGTACCCACTGTACTTCAGAGTATTACTGGCATAATAGTGACTGTATGATTCACTTCTTGAATCTAGATTTTAGCCTTCTGTAGGACAGTTTCTGTGAAGTCAATTATACAAGTAGTGTTTAAACAAAGCCTGTTGCAGAGTGGCCTTGATTGTTTCACGGGGTAGCCATGGAATAAAATTCTTGGTATGCTTGTACAAAACATTTATCCAAAATTTCACTGTTTTGCTGATTTGACTATGTAACCTTTCAAAGCATATTGCCATGTCAGCAGTGACAAAGTTCTGTCTAAGTTTCATCAGTGTCATCAGAATTTGGTATACAAAATCTTGCATGCAGCCTCAGGGACACAACCAGGATGAATCAGGCAGGTTCTGGTGAATTATCTGATCAAGCCTCATTAGGTAACCCACCTCCCTAAAAAACACCCTTAAACATTTACCTTTATTTCTATTGTTGCAATTTGAGTAATAGAGTAAGAGCCATTTATGTTCTTTCAAATAATCCCTTTATTTCAAAATTCTTGGACACAAATTCTACTAAAAGCAATGGCCATATAGTATCTTTCTGGACCTAGCATCTGTAAACTTGCTGTAAGAAAAAAAAAATTGCCATTAACCATAACAATAGGGAACAATGGAAAAGATAACGAACAAAGTTTTCTAGTGTATGTGTGAGTGAGTCATTTGCAGAGAAAGGCATATTTGTAATGAGGTGTGCATGTGACGCAAGGAAAAGACTCAAGGAATGGAGGAATTTAATCAAGTGAAATGATATCCACACTCCCTTTAGCATCACTTCAAAGAGTCATCAGCTGCACTCAAGGAATCTACCCATATGTTGTTAAAGTTTAGTTATTTAAAAAAATATATATATATATATAATATATTAATAAAACATGATGCCCCGTAGTAATATGTGAGATGTAAAGTGTATTTAAACTGTAAAAGTAAAGCATACATTTCAATTATTGTGACAGATATGAAGGGGGAGAATAATATATATGTGCATCAGGTTTCTCAAAGAGAAAGACTTCTGCAAAGGATACACCTGTGTATCCTCGCTCATAACTCCTCAGGAAGCCTCCTCACTCCTCGATCCTCGCCTCCTCGCGGTGCAATTAGAGAATTGAGATATCCTTCAAAATGGCTAAGCTCGATCGGTTTCCGGGTCATAGGATATTGAGAAGCACCCTGAGGTGTCGAAGCCGTTGTTGCTGGTACATAGGGCAATGCTGCTGGAGCTAAAGGAGTTACTGGTGGGCAAAGGGGTGCTTTGCTCCAGCCATAGCCTCGAGTGCACAGGCACAGGCACTGTCCTGCTCAAAACATTGGACGGCATGATTAAAATACTTTATTTTCCCTTTTCTACCAGCGCTGCTTTTGCAGATGTTTCTCCTTTCCAAAAGATACTTCTGTTGGTGAGCTTTCCATTTGGAGCATAATATTTGCCACGACTTCTGGAAGCCCTTCACCCTCATATCTGCTTTGAGGTCTTAATTGTGGCATTTCTTAGTTGTTTATAATCCAGTATTCTAATAATTATTTTCTCTTTAAGTGACCTGTAAATGCTAAAAAATATTCCATTGCAGTTTTGCAAAATATTCCTTGTATTGAATCAATCACAAGCATGGTTTTTGAGAGAAAAACAGATCATAAGCAAGGATAAGGGTTGCATATATGGGAGCATGTAACAGAGGTGAGTGTAGTGAGAACCCAAGTGCAGTTTAATATTCCAAACATGAACAAAATACATAAATAAAGACATGGCTTGGCATGGCTTGACTTAGACACTCACCAAACAGTAGTGATGGCCGATTTCGAAACACTGCTTCATGAAGCTCCGAAGCTTCATGAATCTTTTGTTTCAAATCAGTGATTCGGAGCTTGTATCAAACTGCTAAAGTCACATGATTTTAGTAAACGAGGCTTCGTTACGTCATCACTGTTTCAAAACAGTTCGAAATTTCAATGGTTCACCGATAGAGGGCAATGATAAAGTGAGCCCATGAATCATGCAGATTCACTGAGAACTATTGAACAAGTGTCTAGGGCTTTACCCTATGGTTTTGCCTGATCTCCAATCAGTTTTATACATATGTAGATGTTTTAATTATACATTATAATAATTAAAATTAATAATGGTAGTTATTAACAGGGGCGGAGCCAGACATTGTAAACATCCAGGGCTTAGCCCAAATCTATATTTGTCCAAAGACATTTTAATTTTCTATTAACAGCTTTACTGACATGAAAGGAGCTTTTTTGTCGTATTCTTGTTCAGAAAATGTACATTATTTGACACTGTAATTTGTAAAACTATGTTTGGTGTACCTCCTCTAGGGGGGTCCGGGGGCATGCCCCCCCGGAAGAAAATTTTGTACATTTTAAGGTTAAATGCATCAATCTGGTGCACTCTGGAAACTCAAAATTAAGAGCTACAACCCATGTACAGTGTGCAAATTGAACAAAGAAACAGCATTGACTTGTACCTGGACATTAAAAAGGGTTCAAACATCTTTTTTTTTTTTTTTTTTACAATACTTTTGTATTTCTTTTTAAAAGATAAATCCTTGAGCTTTTATTTTGATCACCAGATCACCAGCTGATCGCGTGTGCAAATGCGCTCACTTCTCTTTAAAATACGCAGCACAGACAGACTGTATATATACTTAATCACTGTCTTTTGCTGTTTTATAAAGGCACAAAGCCATATCACGGTTTCAGCTGCTATTTTAGCTCGTTGGCAAACGTAGTATGTTTTAAATTTTCAGTTCATTATGAAACGGTGGCGGCAGCAGAGGGTCATTAATGGGAAACACTGAATGAATGTATAGCTGATAAATGTGCTAAAGTTGTCATATCGGTTGTTATATAACAAAAACCCTTCAACCGGACCGAAAGAGAGTCTCGAGGCCTGCCGCTGCTCTGAGTGAGTGACAGGAGGCGTGTCTGTGTTCAGCTGCGGCGTGTGAACGCGCTGTCGGAGAGAAGAGAGAAAAAGCGCTAACGTTACCGGTGTATGGTCGGATACTGTAGAAAAGCGGTATTGAACTGCTTAACGTATTTTAATAGAGAGATATGTTTAGAAAAATTATATAGTTTATTTTTAAGGTCTATTTTTACAGGCTGTATGCAGTAGCCTATATGCAAAGCCAAAGCGCAACGAAATAAAGCAACTTCGGGGGTTTACACAGGCTATTGTCCAGTTTCATATTTGCTCAGTGACAGTCATTACATTCGGGGCTTGACTCAAAACATTCGGGGCTGAAGCCCCGGCAAAATCGGCTGGCGCCGCCCCTGGTTATTAATCTCTTATTGGCCTGTTTAGCTTGAGCCATGGAACAAAGAAACAAGCCTTTAAAATTGATAAAAGAACACATATTATACAGACACTCTATATTTAATCTTATTAGATGATTAGTTAATTCCATTTAATTGATTTTACTTTCAATAAAACATTTGCAATACATTTGTTAAAGGGTATTTTAATGCATGTTTGGCCTGAGTTTTGTTGCATTTACACTGTTCTGACCACTAGGGGTCACCGTGGAGACGGGTGTCAGATTGTTTCGAAGCCTCGAATCATTACGCACATTTGCTTCATCTGTTTCAGTGTTTCACGAAGCCTCGATCTGCCCATCACTACCAAACAGCAGGTTACACAGGACAAAGCTAAACAAGAGAACAATGAAACATGAGGGCTATTTATACAAATGACAAACAAGGAACACCTGTGTGTCACAGGCCTGCCAGGCTCATCCATCAGCCAATCACAGCACACTCCCTCACCAGAGTTCTAACCACACACACCTGATCCTCATCATCACCCAATCACCACCAGATACTTAAGCACAGCACTCAGTTCACTTTCCGGTCTTGTTGATGATACTAGGACAACTATGCTGATGCGCCTGATCATTGTGAATACTTACCCATTCCACTCCAGCGTGCTTCCCAGTCTTCATGCTTCGTATCTGTGTGTCTATCTACCATCTCTGTGAGTCTATTCCACCACTTCGCTTCCTGCCATCCATGAGTCATTCACCTGCAAGAGAAAGGACAGTATTGTTACTTCTGTTCTATTACTCACCTGCTCATCCGTATATCCTTGCTGTTTGTGAATAAACACTATCATACCTGCAAACCTATCCTTCTGTCTGTGACACTGTGAACAATCAAGATAATGAACCAATGACAGAACTGAGAAGCCACATTATAAATCAACCAATGAGAACATAACACATGAGACAAGGGAAGCAAATGACATGATCACATGAGGAGCAGGCAATCACATAACAGGGAGCACATGACAAACACAAACAAAGCAATGAAACAAAGTAAACCTGAAAAATAAACCATGAACATAAATAATAATAACACCAAAACAAGATGTGACAGAGCATAGATAAGAGAGAAGTTTGGGCAAGGTGGCGTCCTATGCTATTTCTTTGAGATCTTCTCTCCAGATTAGTGAGTTTTGTTTTACTGCAGGATGATCTTGTGTTCTGTCTTCAGGAAAACCAGCCTTACAGCTCAAAAGCCTTGACCAGCTCAAAAGCAATCAAGAACTGCAGACAAAGAATATACTTATTTCATACATTGTTTCATATGTTTCATACTGATTTGCGATGTTATCATTACGCACTGGCCTGCAGCACTCGGGGCACATACAGCTGTTACCATAAAGTCTCTCTCTGCGTTGGTCATCCTGGCCGCCTGCCTTTTCCCCCTGATGCCAATGATGGTTTGTGGCTTTTAGACGCTGTGGCACCCTGTTTCATCTATATTCCACAGGCGTGTGAGATCAGTCTTAGGTTCCACAGCTCTTCCTCATATGCATCAAAGAACGAATTAACCTTTCACCTGTTGAACCCCACAGCCTGAGAAAGGCTAATGGCCTGTGGAGTCCACACACAAATTCTAGTGGGCCATAAAGCCAATCTTTGCCTGTCATTTTCTGTTCCCAGTTAAAATTGTTTTTTTTGTTTTGTTTTGTTTTTTGTTTTTTTCCCATTCCACTGCCCACATCTCTTTTTATTTCAGCACAATAATGCATTTCTGAGTGAACAGCCACTTAAGACTAGCGATGTGTTCTACGTTTATAGAGCGTTTGCAAATATTTTTATTTCAAAATCGTGATTTCTCGATTTAAAAATAATAACAGAGGCAAAGCATTAAATTCTAATTAATTGAAAAAATTGCCCTATAGTAAATACATGGTTAAAGTAATCTTGTGGTAGATAAAGACTCCTGGTCTAAATGACAGAATTTTCATGGCAAGGTGAACTAACCCTTTAAGTTGGAAAGGCCATAAATACAACATGAAGTTTGATGACAACCCTCGGGACTTTAGGACTTCACTGCAACCAAAAGACTAGAGAAAAAGAGAACAGAAGAAACATGGAACATTAGATCATTCGCTTAACTCAAGATATAACATTTAGGTGTCACCACCATCCTGCCTATTAACATGATAGAGGGAAAACCTCACTGAGCTCTGACATCTAAACTGCAAAGTTCGTATGACCGAATATGCTCAAGTTCACTGCTACAGTCTGTGATATCAGCTTGAATTCTCAGAGACCAGAGCATGACCCAGCAGAGATAACCATATCTGTACTGTATTCAATTCCATCAGCTGTCACAGAGGAAGCAATCAGCTCTAGTTTATGTCAAAAGCCATTGGAATTGGCTGAGGTCTGTTGGTTTTGTCAGAGAAAAGGTAAGCAAAGGTCTTTACTGCATGATTCGCTGATTCCAGAGATGTATTTCTTTTCAATCATCTCAGCGATAGAGTTCAACTGGCATAATGCCCTCTAGTAGATCATGTAAAGCATCTGGTGGGTAGCCAGTGACAGCATGAAAATGTTGCAAAGTATCACTAAGTGGACAGCTTCCTCTCACTCTATACAGCTTCCTCAAAGAAGGATCTGCTTTACCTCCTCCACATGCCTGTCATGAGTGTCTTTAGTGTTGAACCTCATTTCTTGTTGCCATGCAAAAACAGCAGAATCTCTCCGCAGTAAAACCCTCAAGGAATCCTGCCATAGGTAATATTACAATGTTATCCAAAATCCACCAATAAAATAAAGGTCTCTGGCAATAACAAAAAGTGACAATCATCCTGGAAGGTAGATCAGATAGATATGGCTATTAAATAAGTAAATCACATTGTAGCTAATTATTGGTGCGAGTGTGAAGATGGAATGTAATTTCACAATCTACGAAACATCACTGATTAACCCATGATTAATACTTTACGAAATACTGCATTTTACAAGTCAAAATATCAAATAAGTTGATTTCGCAATCATACCTTGAGAAAATTATGAAAATATTGTTAATTAATGGCGATGCTGACAAAGTTTGCCTGCGAAAAATAACCCTCATGTTCAAACCTGTAGCTGCCATGTTCTTTCTTGCACAGAAAAAACAATCAAATATGTTTATATCTCACAGGTAAAGTAAGAAATAAGTTGACATTTCAATAATCATACTATCATAGAATCATGAAGAAAATGGCATTAATTAATGGCAAGGTTGGCAAAGTTTGACAATCACTAATTGGTCTCAGAAGATGTTCTTTCTCAAAGAATTACATGATTACGCTAAGATTACGTTTATTACCTAAAATGTTGTTCTAGTATTACAAATCAAATAAAGAACCATTTGATACCTCAATTACCAAACCATCAATAAAATATTGTTAATTAATGGCAAAGTTTAATTAACAGGGAAATATTGTAATTATGGCTCTGTTATCTTTTATTATAGTAACGTACCGCTATATGAGTGTACACGCTATATTTCATACACGCTATATTTCATCAGTTCTTGACAAACCTCTCAACACTGCTTACTCTGATGCACAGGCTTTTGAAGGATGTTGATAATTCACCTGATAAACTTTCTGAACTTTTGACTGGTTCATCTCTTATGATCATGCCAATGTAGTTTACAAACAGTGATTAAAAAAAATAAAAAAGACGCTTTAAATCAAATAATTTTTTTATGGCACCAAAATCTTTTTACTTTACAGTAGGTTTCCGAAACGCTAATATTGTTGTGTATGTAATATGCATAAGAATAGCTAATATATTATGTTGTATGTTTTATTAAGAATATGTTAAGAAAAGACAACACTTTTTTTGTTTAAATGCTTTTAAAAAAAAGTGGTTTATTAAGAAAGACACCAAACATACTCCAGTTACAACAGAAAGTGTGCAGAGTAGAGAGGGAAAAAACTGTATTAGAAAGAGCTTTGCTAAAGATAGAGGAGAGGCAAGCATTCCATATTACCTTCGGATGATATGTTGCAGATAAGTCAGAGAAGACAGCAAAGGAGAAGGGTCCGAAAAAGGGAAACAAAGAGGTGAACGGTTTTAGACAAGTCTTGAGGGGATTCCCAAAGCTCATGACACTTCAAGATTTGACAAATTGTCTATAAGAGACTGAAATTATGAGGGGATTTTTAAAGGTGATGAACTCAAGAATTCAGATTATCTATAAAAGTCTGAAATGTGAGGATTGCAGCAGATGATGTTTCGGGACCATCTGAAGAGCTTCTCCAGCACCAGAACCATTGCTGATATTGCCTTGACTGAGGAAATTTGTAATATTTATACTTGTATATTTTGTATATGTTTGTAGAATACATGTACTGGTCAAATTAGTAATAGTAGTAAATAAACTGACTTGTATTTTATAACAATATTTGCCTCCCATGACATTATTTATGATGTTGAACCAGAACAGACCACAGAGAAGTCTTCTGTATTTTAAAATGCTTGTAATTTAGGTCACACTCTACTTACTTTACTAGCTTAAGAATGAAGTTAGGTGAAGGCATTTTAAATGTTGGTTGCGACAAGCCTCAAATCGGGCCACACCCCCAGATCACTGGGGTGTGCAAATCAGGCTCATAATTGTCCTTAAAATCTTAAAGTTTGTGTCCAGCCTTAAGCCGAGTTCAGACTGCACGATTTTAGCCCCGATTTTGGCTCGCCGACAGGTTTTGAGAAATCGCCGACAAATGCCCGAAATCACAGGCAAATCGGTGCTCGTTCACACGAGTGACAATCACGCAGTGTGAATGAGCAAAGACGCGATCTGAGAGAATCGCCGACGAGTCGCCGACGCCCGTGAGATATTTGGCATGCTAAATATCTGGACCTGTCGGCGATTCAAAATGCTGCTGTGTGAAAAGTGTTCTGACTGAAAACTACATCGGCGATGACCGACAGCCAATGAGAGAGCAAGATACAGAGCAGCGGGGAGTTCAGGGAGGAGTTATAGACCACAATATCAGCAAGCATGGCTTCGTTTCAGATAAACATTACAATTATATCAAACAGAAACAAAGCACAAACATTTGCTTGACCATCCGCAACAGCAGCACATTGAAAAGTTATTTATTTACCTCCAACTCTCATTGCAGAACACACAATCCACAGTCTCCCCAACCATTTCCTCCTCCATATTCTTCTTTTCTTTTTCTTGTTTTCGCTGCAAATCAGCGCACAGGCAATTCGTATTGCAAGCTTCTTGCGGGCTACCGTTTTTAATAATAATAATAATAATAATAATAATAACTCCGGTCTTGCATGCGTGATATCGCGTTGTTTCCTTGTCACATCTCGCGTGTGTTTGGTTGTGAAACGTAGTTTGCGTGCCAGACAGAGTTGTCGGCGATTGTAAAGTCATGCAGTGTGAAACCTTCTATCACCGATCCATCGTGCAGTTTGAACACAGCAGCGACTGAATGCTGGCCAAGATAGTCATGCAGTGTGAAAAGAACAGTGACCCGACTACTCTGAAAATCGTGCAGTCTGAACTCGGCTTTAGCTGCACCAGAGAAGTCTTATAGCCATCTCCATTTGAACCACTAGCGGGCATCATCCAGTAGGCTGGAATGTCACAGTTACCTAAGATATAAATAAAATTGAACTAAATATAAAATTAATAATAACTATAACATAATCCCAGATTAGTCCAAACAATATCAGCAACAGCAACAAAAAGTAACAGCAAGTAAAAAAACAAACTGTCATGACTAAAGGTGCTGCAGTAATGTAAAATATGTTTAAAGTAGTGACACAGGTGTGTTTGTTACATACCTTTGTGCAAACTATGGTTTTCTTCTGGTTATTTATACAGAAAATCTGCAGGTCCTGCACCCATCGATTTGTAAACTGTAGGTGGGCCTTGAGAGATTTTCCTTATTGCTTATATGTGTAAGCGATTATACCACAAACAAGATAGGAAAACGCATTGGGGAATGTTACCTGTGGAAGCTTGTTGAGATCACCAGACCACTCTTTGTGTTTGTACAGATTTAACCCTGTTGATTTCCTCAAAGTACTGCTCCTTTGCTTCCTGGTTGAGCTTTTCTCTATATGGTATCTTGCACTTTGATCTTCATTGGTCCATTGTTGTTGTTTTTTTTTTTGTCACCATGTTCTAATGTCCTGAGTTGAAGTGTGTCCCTAAAGCCATCTGTTTCCTATACGGTGATCATTTACATACAGAAAGCGATCAACTATCGTTCTCTTTATAATCACTGTCATGGCCGTAACTATGAGGTCGTACCTCGGGGATTTTTGTATATAATAAATGTTGTGAAATAATTGTCTAATATAGTATTAACACTACTTTAACAAGTTGATCAGCTGATTTTTTTTTTAAAGAGAAACCTTTTGAAAGAGAACACAACACTTGTTTGACTATAATTGTTTGATAAGTTTAACAGTTTTATTTTTGTAATTTATTTTTCTGACTTAATGTGTTTTTCTAGAACTAGAGTACCTCATTTTTTTTGTTCCCAATGAGGATTTGCACATTCACTTTCTTGATTGTTGTCCTGTCATAAACTTAGATTTTTTTGTTACATTATTAATGTATCATTATTTTAAAAACTAATGTGTGGTTTTTTGTTTTTTTTTTTTTTTTTTTTTTTTTTGGGGGGGTAGAAGTGCTATTGTCAGAGAACTCTATTAAATGTTCATTTTATATATATATATATATATATATATATATATATATATATATTATATAATCACAAATCTTAATATCGATAAATTGACCACACATTAATTATCTTATTATAAACTCCACAGGTGTTAAAGGTGCCCTCGAATGAAAATTGAATTTACCTGGCATAGTTAAATAACAAGAGTTCAGTACATGGAAATGACATACAGTGAGTCTCAAACTCCATTGTTCCTCCTTCTTATATAAATCTCATTTGTTTAAAAGACCTCCGAAGAACAGGCGAATCTCAACATAACTCTGACTGTTACGTAACAGTCGGGGTGTACGCCCCAATATTTGCATATGCCAGCCCATGTTCAAGGCATTACACAAGGGCAGCCAGTATTAACGTCTGGATCTGTGCACAGCTGAATCATCAGACTAGGTAAGCAAGCAAGAACAATAGCGAAACATGGCAGATGGAGCGATAATAACTGACATGATCCATGATAACGTGATATTTTTAGTGATATTTGTAAACTGTCTTCTAAATGTTTCGTTAGCATGTTGCTAATGTATTGTTAAATGTGGTTAAAGTTACCATCGTTTCTTACTGTATTCACGGAGACAAGAGCCGTCGCTATTTTCATTTTTAAACACTTGCAGTCTATATAATGCATAAACACAACTTCATTCTTTATAAATCTCTCCAACAGTGTAGCATTAGCCGTTAGCCACGGAGCACAGCCTCAAATTCATTCAGAATCAATGTAAACAATATAACAGCATACAATACTCACATAATCCGACGCATGCATGCCGCATGCATGACGAACACTTTGTAAAGATCCATTTGAGGGTTATATTAGCTGTGTAAACTTTGTTTATGCACTGTTCAAGGCAAGGCAATTAAAGGGCCAGTAGCCCTGAATCGGCTCATTTATAATGATGCCCCAAAATAGGCAGTTAAAAAAATGAAGTAAAAAAATCTATGGGGTATTTTGAGCTGAAACTTCACAGACACATTCAGGGGACACCTTAGACTTATATTACATCTTTTTAAAAAAAGTTCTAGGGCACCAGTGTCCATGTAACACTTTCAAAAGTGAGTGAATTATTTTACACTGATTGTGTAACAATGCAGATTTAATTATTTATTACTCCCTATACATGTATATATAACCATTCAAGGTTTATGTTTAAACTAAAAGGGATAAATGTCAACTTTTAAAAAAAACAAAATTCTTTCTTTTTGTAGTTTTATTTTGTTAATTGGTTAATGGATGCTAAAAATTAATGTAAAACTGAAGAAAATTTGTTTCTGTTAAAAAATTTTATATCCACAATAAAATATTATGCTAAATCAGAACACTCTTAATTTGCTTAAGTCTACAAATGTTATTATTTGTGATGTACATGTGATTAAACTGTTTTATGGACGTTCAGATCCGGCTGGACCAATTTCAGACCTTTTTTAGAACCTTTGTCAAGTAAACCTCAAGACATAATTGATTGCCTTTCACAATGTTACACAATGGCTGTGTGATTATTTTATATGCAGGGTATTTATGTTGTGCTTTTCACTATATGTATCCATTTAAAGAGGCTGTACATTTAACATATATTCAATGGGTCAGTGTCTGGAAAAAACATTATGGGAGTAAAAACATCAGACCATCGACAATAACATTTCAGAAAACCAAGAACGCTGTATACATTCTTACATCAATTCCACTAAAATTTCCACTAAAATTCCACTAAAATTATAATAGTTTCACATGATTATATATATTTATTTCGTCTGACGAAGTGGAATTACAACTCTGTCTGGCATCCTTCTGTCTCTGGAGACAATGGAGTATCTGCGCCCAAGTCAGTCTGTTGTGGAATTGCAGTGCCTGCCGTGACTGAACAGTCCAATACGAGAGCGGCAGAGTCTGTTGCAGTTGCTACAGGTGAAGCCTGTGACTGTTTCTGTGGGCATTGGCTCTGCTCTTTGCCGTCTACGCTGCCTCTTCTCCTCCCACTGTTCCTCTCTCTTTCGCTCACTCAGCTTTATGCTGGTCCTTATGGCGAGCCACCAGCTGACACGGTTTGCGGTGGCAGCTTCCAAGTCTGTGGGATTCAGGCTTCCGGCTTTCAGGTCACGCTTGCAGACGTCTTTGTACCAGAGCGCTGGTCTGCCTGTTGGTCTAGTGCCAGAGGTGAGTTCACCATACATGATGTCCTTAGGAATCCAGCCATTCTGCATTCAGCAGACACGGCCAAGCCAGCGTAGGCGTCTTTGTGAGAGGAGGGCGTGCATGCTGAATGTTTTTGCCTGAGCCAGCACTTCAGTGTTTAGGACACGGTTCTGCCAGGTGATGCCCAGGATCCTCCTCAGGCAGTGCAGATGGAAAGAGTTAAGTCTGTGTTCTTGCCAGGTATACATAGTCCATGTCTCACTGCCGTAAAGAAGAGTGCTGAGGACACTGGCCTGGTACACTTTCATCTTAATGTTGATGGTGAGCATACTGTTGTTCCACACTCTCTTGGTCAGGCGGGCCATCGCTATTGATGCCTTGCCGATCCTGGTATTCAGCTCGTTGTCCAGAGAGAGGTTGCTGGAGATAGCGGAACTGAGATATGTAAAGTCCTCCACTACCTCGAGGGTGTAATCACCGTTGGAGATGCAGGGAATGCTGCTGACATCCTGGCTCATGACGTTTGTTTATTTTTATTTATTTATTTGTTGGATTTTGGTGTTTCCTTTCTCTCTTTAAACAAGTGTTTTTATTTGTTATTATGTTTATGGACATTAAGGAATAAAATTCTGTTAAATTGAAGCGTTTTTTCTTTTTTTTTCTTTGTGTAATTGATGGTTTCCTTTGCTATCTGGGTTGTTAATTTTTGTTTTGGCAGTTTTAAGAAAACTGTCTGGTGCCCGATGTTTTGAAAAAGAAATGGTAACACTTTACTTGAAGGGGTGTGCATAAGACTGACATGACACCTTCATAATCTTGACATGACACGTGTCATGAATATGAAGGAGGTTTTATGCATGTTTATGACAACTGTCATTAAATGTCATTCGCTCAATTATGTCATTTTTAATGCAAAGATGACATTGTTTGAGATGTCTTTGTTACGACAACTTGACATAAACCAACACATCATAACCTGTCAGTGTCTTTGTCATGACAACTTGACATTAGCAAAACATCATAACCTGTCATAAACATGACATAGCAGATTAATTATCAAACTTAAAAAACTACTTAGCTTTATGGGTTAACATTACATTACATTATTTTGGTAACATTTCAGTATAGGGAACACGTATATAAATGATTAACTATGACTTTTTCCTCAATAAACTCTTAATTTACTGCTTATTAGTTAATTGTTAAGTTTAGGTATTGGTAGGATTAAGAATGTAGAATATGGTCATGCAGAATAAGGCATTAATATGTGCTTTATAAGTACTAATAAATAGCCAATATTTTAGCCATATGAATGCTAATAGTAATAAGCAACTAGTTAAAAGACTCTAAAATAAAGTGTTACCATTATTATTTTTACAGTGTCATCTTTTTTAAGAATTTGAAATTGTCTATTATCTGACCTTCTGTTGGTGGAAACTTAAAAAAAAAAAAAAAAAAAAAAAACATGAAATGAAAAATAGTCATGACGCTGTTATAAAATTATTTGTCAGAGTATTGTCATTTAATGACATTTTAATGACAGGTTCAATTTGTACCACTGTACTTGAGCTCAAGATACATATTCATGACACTATTATAATGGCCTCATGACAGCCAATGTCAAAACCAACCACATGACAGTTTAATGTAATGTTAACCCATAAAGCTAAATAATGTCAAATTGTCATGACAAAGACACTGATAGGTTATGATGTACTGGTTTATGTCAAGTTGTCATAACTCGGACATCTCAAACAATGTCATCTTTGCATTAAAAATGACATAACTGAGCGAATGACACTTAATGACAGTTGTCATAAACATTCATAAAACCTTCTTCATATTCATGACATGATTATGAAGGTGTCATGTCAGTCTTATGCACACTCCTTCAAGTAAAGTGTTACCTAGAAGTTATTTATTCAAGTAAAGGAAAGCCGCCATGTTACACATTAGTAAACTCTAAATTAGCATAATAAAACAATCGCTACTGAATCTCCTACATAACGTTAATATTGCACAAAAAAACAACAACAAAAAAACATAATATAACACTTAATTTTAACATTTACTCTCCCTTTTAAGTGCTATGGGCAAAGCATTCTGGGAAATAGAAGTCCTAGCCCAGTTTCAGTTAAACTTAAGTTTGTCTAAATTAAAAGAAATTAGTTCATTAAATTCAAAACAATTAAACAGTTCAGTTTACTTAAAATATATCAGTTCTGTGAACTCGAAAGAAAAAGAAAGTGCTAAATACTCATAAAAGTTAATTTGATTGAACTAATTTGTTTAATTTAAGTTTGTCCTACTCAAAGCAATTAATTATTTTGAGTGTTAAGGTTTACAGTGTACATCAAAAATGTGAAAATAGGCTTTGACAGTGCTCAACATGTAGAACTTATTGTCTGGGTGGTCATCAGTGAAAATGCTCTGCAAAGCAGACTTGTCAATCAAACAAAACCTACAAAAATAATTTGAGTTAATAATTCTAAAATCCCAATAAGTGTGTGCATTCCTGAATTATCCCCCAGTTACTTGAGGTATAGTACCATGTACTGGATACGATTGGCAATTTATTTCCAGAGGTCCCAAGAATTTTAAAGTCAGTGAGATCCAAGATAGCATTAAAGCCAAACCGCAAATGAAGCCATACCATGAAGCCAAAGCAGCATCATATGAAATGCCAAACACATAATGTGTTTGAAATGTTCATCAAAGGCTGACAGAGAGGACTTAGTCATACAGGGAATGAGCTGCCCATCCACAACAATGTAATAGTCATGGATGAATGAATGAGGCATTTATATAGCGCTTTTTCTATGTACTACTGTACACCCAAAGCGCTTTACAATCATATCAGGGGTCTCTCCTCATCCACCACCAGTGTGCAGCATCCACTTGGATGATGCGACGGCAGCCACAGTACAACGGCGCCAGTGCGCTCACCACACACCAGCTGTAGGTGGAGAGGAGAGAGAGTGAAAGAGCCAATTCAATGGATGGGGATTATTAGGAGGCCGTGATTGGTAAGGGCCTATGGAGGGAATTTGGCCAGGACACCAGGGTTACACCCCTACTCTTTACGAGAAGTGCCATGGGATTTTTAATGACCACAGAGAGTCAGGACCTCGGTTTAACGTCTCATCCAAAGGATGGTGCTTGTTACAGTACAGTGTCCCCATCACTATACTGGGGCGTTAGGAACCACACAGACCACAGCATGAGCACCCCCCTGCTGGCCTCACTAACACCTCTTCCAGCAGCTACCTGGTTTCCCAGGAGGTCTCCCATCCAGGTACTAACCAGGTTCAGCCCTGCTTAGCTTCAGTGGGCAACCAGTCTTGGGTTACAGGGTGATATGGCTGCTGGCCATACTCATGGATGCAACTCTTCGAAGTCCCGACTGTCAAGACATACAGCTGTGTTGTCTGTTCTGATCTGAGCACATCATCAAAACTGCAACAGCACTGAAAAACAAGTAAAACCAAAAGTTAAATATGTTTCAGTAGGGCACTATGCATATGCAATAACACAGTAAGAGCACATTAGGGGTGGGCGATATGACCGAAATCTTATATCACAATATGAGTAATTTTATTTCACTGTAACATATCACAATATAGTTATTTTTGTTTTAAAAAGGTCTTTATGATATCAATTTTTTGATAGCATAGAAATTCCAAAATTCTTATTACCAATGTCAATATCACAAAACCAAACGTTTTTGACTCAGCTGGGTTTTGTGGTGGATCTAACACAATCTTCTGACAACCAATGCACTGGAGAAGATGGATCTATTGAACAGGCAGTAACGCCAGAGACCACCACCAGGGATCGCTATGATCACACAATGTGTGATTCCGGCTGATGGAGGTCATGCTGGACAGATAGAAGGAAATAACAGAGATATGATACATTTATTTTTTCATTTTTATTCACTATGTGGCTATTTTTATATTTTTAGTTAAATAATATGTCTTAATTTAATTTTATATTTTATCTTTATTTAACAATTTATTTTAGTTTCTAATTTTTAAATGTTAATTCCTAATGTGCTATTTATCTTATTTTATTTTTATCTTAATTTAATTTTTAAATGTTATTTCTTAATGTGATATTTTATCATAATTTAATTAGTTTTAATTTTATCTTTATTTAACAATTTATTTTAGTTTCTAATTTAAATGTCTCGTTTTAGTTTTAAATTATCTCAATTATATCAATATGCTTATATATATATATATATATTATATATATAAGATAAAAATTAAAAAAAAATTAAATATATATATATATAATATATATAATACCAACTTGAATGATGTCAGCAGACAACAGCAGATGGAACACTTGGGAACAATGGTCTTGGACCAGTGAGAGAGATTATGAAGTGGCACCAAGAGGTCGACAGACACCGTTTGCATTTTAGGAAGAAGTGGTAGAAAAGTCTGTGGATGGACGAGGTGAAATTGAAAATTTATTTGTGGAAATTGTCTTAGTAGTCAACGTGAAGAAATTCTCACCAAATTACATCAACAGCATAATGAAATTTGTAACAGACAATATATTTTAGTCTTGTATCTTTTTTTCACAGTGTATTAAAAAATTGTATCTTGTATCTTTTTCACACTTTTTTTTTTTTTTAAAAAAGGTATCCCTGAGTAACTTGTATCTTCTTTACATTGTATTTAAAAAAAAATGTATCTATGAGTAATCTTTTCAATCTTTTTTTTAAAAATTGAATGCATTAATTCAATATATTTTAATCTTGTATTGTTTTCGCACTATGGTTTACTATATCATTATCATTTTATGTGTAGTGTATGTTTTAAACAAAGTTATTTTGTGATTTGTTCGTATTGTTTTAGACTCTGTACTACACAACCTTATTTCAATCTTGTATTGTTTTCACACAATGGTTTACTATATCGTTATCATTTTATGTGTACTGTATATTTTAGACTCTTTACTACACAACCTGATTTTAATGTTTATCCACTGTTTTTTACATTGTATGCTGTTGTTTTACTCTGTTTTACACCAGATGTTTTTAATGTTAATCTCATGTCATTGTCACAGTTTTACATTGTATGCTGATGTTTTAGTCTTTGTTTTACACCGATTGTGTGAATGTTTTGAATTATTTTCCATGACTTTGAACGGATCAATCGAAAATTATTATGGTCTTGTTAAAGCTACCGTGTATCCTCCTCGCAAATTACTACATCCGGTTCTCCTTTTCAGATGCTCTGGAAAACTTATGTTTCCGTTATGTCACACATGTGCTCAGTCTGAAAACCAAACAACAAGTTGTAACTACACTGATGTAGAGAGGTCACTCACAGGTTGTTGGGTCAGCATTGAGCTTTTAAAAGCCATCAATAAGGGTTATGTGGTGGATAGGATCTATGAAGTTTGGCATTTCCGCAACAATCGGATACGTTATTCTTTTATTATGTAAATACATTTTTACATTTGAAACAGCAGGCCTCCGGTTACCCGTCAAATGTTGTCACTGATGGTGATAAAGCAGCTTACATTCAGCAATATTTTAAAAAAAGAAGGGATTCGTCTTGACCCCAAAAAAATCAGCCACAACCCGGCTCAGAGGTCAATCAACAAGTTAATATTAAACAGTCTGCGGGGGCAGACTTGATGAGAGTCCCAAAAGAATTTTTTTGTAAAACCAAGGGTCTGAAATTTTTCACATTCGTCTCAGACGATGTTGCACTTGTCCAGTATAATACCCCAGAAGGTGATGAGCGCGAGACTCATGACATTGTGTTTGTTGGTGCATTTACAACAGCGCATGGCTGTCTGGAATTGTACGAACTCATGGACAAATTATCCTATTAGTTTAGATCGACTTGGTTGATGGGTATGTGACATCACGTGACACTACACAATGCATCCTGGCCCACACTGAAAACACTGTGAGGAATAAAATGACTCTCACATTGCACAACAAAACGGTCGTTAAAAGGTTTAAGGTGGTGTATAATAAACGCAGACTTTTGTCTGATTTCACCACATTACCTTATGGCTACTGATTTGATGCTGCACAGAGGGTCGCGGGAACAACCACCAACTATACCTGAAGACAAAGGTGGTGTGGATTATGTTGTGAGTGAAGTTCTGAAGAATGTATTATCAAGAAGCGTGAAAAACAGTAGATACATATTAGAGAAAATGTCTAAAGCTAAAGGAACGAGTCGGGGGAGTTTGTGTTCAGGGGAAAAGCTATACCTGGTTCACACATGCTCGACTTGCAGCTCCACAAAAGGTTCGGGATGACAGAAGACCGCTAGGATGATCAGAGTTTCTACAGTCATTTGCCGAGTTAAACATTCCATTTTCTACAGTACATAATCATCATGTTAGACACAGGATTAATTCTTTAAAAAGTAAACCTGGTATGATTATGTCTGAACATTATCCTTCTTCTAAAAAAGCAAAAAGAAAAAAAGTACATCAGTACTTCAGAAGTACATCAATCGAAGACAATGGTTAGAATTTTAACATGTTTTGTTTGTTAATAGTTTGTTTCATGAAATTATATGTATATGTATTGATTAAATTTGAAATAAAAAAACAATAAAAAAGATAACAGTTTTAAGAGTCTTTATTATAATCAAAAATACAATGTAAATTGATTACTCATTTATGATTCAAGTATTACAAGTTTGCACACACTGAATACATGAAAATTTTTCAATACAAACATTCGGTTTTAATCTTTTCACAAAGTATGATACCATTTGATCCTTTTTAATATAATCATCGCTATACAGTTTCATCACATCATTATAGTCATGACCCCTGGCCAAATTATATAGAAAAAAAACCAGTGCTGTCCACAAGGGTCAGATTTAAAATCCTGGACACGTCTGTCAGAATATATAGTCTCAACAGCATTGGTTAGCAGAAAGTTTTTGATGGTGGTTGGAAAGCGGCCGCTGTCGGAGGATTGCCAAAACTGTTGAAAAAATACCCACTACCATAACTTTGTAAATAAACAGCCAGCCAATGTTCCCCCGGTAACTCTGCTGGATGGGTATTAATTATCAGCATGGATGGTAAGTTCCTTAATGGTATTTCAGGTAGTAGATTGCCTGGGAGAACCCCGAGAAAATGAACATTGCACGAAATTTTGTCCATGATAGCTGTGAGCTGCACAGTGTTCATTTCAATAGTAATCGACCAGAACCTGTCTTCGATTCGATGTCAAATACAGCATAAACAATTAAATTAATAGTATGCGGTAACGGCTGTCTGAAATGGGCCTCAAGTCTGATGTTACCGGACTTGATGAGTGATAAGTGCTGACCACAGTCTTCGTCAGGTGTGAGATTAAAGGCATAAAGGGTGTAGATTTTTAAGATGTCTTCCAGACGCCATCGCCAGCTGATAAAATTCTCGTACCACCAACCCTGATTTAAAATTCAGTTGTAGTGGCTTGGCGGGGAATTGCTGACCAAATCATCAAATCAAATCAGGAACTCCAAATTGTAATGTTTGAATGCAAATGGGGTTTTATCGTAGGTATCTGTGAATGCGTCATTATTACCATACCCAGGATGATAGATTTTGGTAGTGTTCCTAAAAACAAATTTTTCTTGATTTGAAACACGAGCCCCACCCGGTATGGAGATTTTTTTTAAACAAACTCTATCTATGGGGTACTCGCTGACAGAATATTTAATTTGTACACCACATCACCATCCCTCATCAGGCAGAATTTTCTTTGGCTCTGATCATATGTATTTTAACCCTTTAAGACCTGAAGGCTTTTTTAGAGTTTTTTTTTCTGAGCGACACGCACAAAAGTAAAGACTCATAACTCCAAAACTCTAGCAAGGAGAGTCAAAAGGTAGGTATCATTTGATAGAAAACATTTTATATTTTAAGAAAATATAAAATTACATTACATTTGGACATTTTCTTGCTGAGAAACAGCTGATAAAAGACAAAAAAATATATATAATTTTTTAAAAATAATTTTTCTTTTTTTTATTTGACATGGAATAACTCAGAAACACAATAAGATCGCTAAAAAATTCTTTTTGGTGATGCTCTCCTATATGTGAGCTGCATCTGGTTCAGATTTCGTGGTGATATATAAAGAATAGTTTGAAAAATTGTTGCTCATTTTTCCGCAGCCAGGTGGCGCCAACGGGCGGTAATTCCAGTTTAGTGGTGCTTCTCAGCAGTCGTTAGGTAGTTTTTCAAAATGGACGTTAGGTAGTTTTTCAAAATAGATGCATTAAAAAGATGAGATTCTAAGCTTTAAATTATATCTATTTGTTATTCCACGTTGGAAAACGAACATGGATGGGTCTGGAAACATTGGATACACACTGCATCCCGGAGAGATGAGAGACATGTTTTAGCCAAGTAAGTTAAATCATTCCGTGAGTAATATCTTTTGATCAACGCAATATATTATATTGATTCATTTTAATCTTGAGAATTTGCTTTAAATATGATGTGCAATTTTCTATGATCTGTACTTTTTCATGAAGTTATGAGCACGTGAAATATACATACTTGTATTCAGTTAGCGGCTGTGCTATTTTTGTTGTAAAGCATATTACTCAGAATCATTAGAGGGTGAAAACAACGCAACAGAAGCAGGTTGGAGGCTTGATATGAAAGTTTAAAGTCTCTGGTTTTGTATGCAAAAAGAATTTTTGTGCTACCTATATGGATTCAATTTTTATTGGCTTTTAAAGAGAGACACAAATGGGAGCGCCGACGCTCCATCCGGTCTTAAGGGGTTAATTGATACGTTTTCGCTTCACATTGGTGATAGTCTAGCCAGAAAAGAAAAATATCAGCATGCCTTCAAATCATGGTCTAGGACATAGTTGACCGTTGTTTCAACAATATCACACATGGTGAAATCATCAAGATACGTTTTCTAGCCAATTCCTCACAAACATCTGTTACATATGTATAGATACAGAGGATGTCACCGTGGCATTGCTACATTGAGTCATCACATCCAGAACATTTCGTATCATCTCACAATATGGTTCGTTCCCTTTAACACATATGTTTGTCAAATCTTCCAATGAATCTGCCAGTCCTCTTATATGACACATCTATTTCTTGAGATTTGATTCACGTTTGGTATCCTCCTCACAATCATCATCATCATCATCATCATCATCATCCGAATCGGGTGCATCTTGGATCATTTTTTCCAGTAATGCAGTCGTTTGTCTTTTGTAATGACCTTTAAACAGAACAGAACAGAACAGCTCTGGCTGTTCCTTGAATTCACTGAGGATGAGACTTTAAGCCATACCGGTGTAGGGTGTAGGCTATGATGGTTTGTAGATCAGGTTTGAACAGTTTGTGGGTCAGCCCGTCAAAGTGGGTGTCGAAAAAGTACGTGGGTGGCTCAAACAGGCATAAATGTTGCAGGTTGCTCGGATGATTTATCGCACAGCCTTCACAGTCAGCACTCACTTTGGTGAGCATAAGGGTTCTAACGGTATATATCCTTTCTGAGAGTTAATAGACGATCAATACTAAGTGTTTGCTGGATGAACAGATTAATTGATTGTAATATTCAACTACATCAAATTAATTCTATTAACTGATCATATAACAAGTTATAATTAATTGTGACCCGCTCTGGCGAAATGAGTCAGAAGTCGCAGCGTTCTATTTTAAGATATGGGCCGATAATGTGGAAAAACAATAAAAAAATCATTTTTCAAAAAAAAGCATTTCCCGGTATCCCCTGAAACGTCACTATCTCTGCTCTACAAATATGGTGTTACACGTTGTATAGAACCAATCAAAAAGCTTAGAAATGTAAACACACTGAAAATGAATCCAAAATCAACATAATATATTGCGGTGATCACAAGATTTACTCACGTAATGATTTAACATACTTGGCTAAAAACATGTCTCTCATCTCTCCGGGATGCAGTTGTATCCAATGTTCCCGGACCCATCCATGTTCGTTTTCCGACGTGGAATAACACACAATAGATATCATTTTAAAGCTTAGAATCATCTTTTTAATGCATTAACCATTTTGAAAAACTCCTAACGAGTGCGAGAAGCACCTCTAAACCGGAGTTTACCGCCCGTTGACGCCACCTGGCTGCAGAAAAACATGAGCAACAATTTTTCAAAATATTCTTATGCTATCACACGAAATTTGAACCAGAGGCAGCTCACTATAGAGAGCATCACCAAAAAAGATTTTTTTTGCGATCTTATGTGTTCCTGAGTTTCCATGTCAAATAAAAAAAAGAAAAATTATTTTTAAAAAATTATATATATTTTTGTCTTTATCAGCGGTTTTCAGCAGAAAAGGTCCAGATGTAATGTAATTATTTTTCTTAAAATTTAAAATTTTTCATCAAATGATACCACCTTTTGACTCTCCTGCTAGAGTTTGGAGTTATGAGTCTTTACTTTTGTGTGTGTCACTCAGAAAAAAAAAAAAAACAAACTAAAAAATCTTCAGGTCTTAAAGGGTTAATTCAAATAAATACTTTATAATAATTTGAGCTTCAGCCTGGTTTAATAGCATTATATATATATAAAATTGTCTTTGGTCAAATTAAGCTGTAAAATAAATAGTTTATCCCTTTAAATGCAATGGATTTTGAAAGATATCAACAAAAAAACGGGCAAAAAACTTTAAAAGCGATTTTCTCAGGTTTTCAATTGGAAAAAGAGGGCAGACGACTTAGTTCAAATGGGTATATCTTTAAAACCATTCAAGGTATGACTTGACTAGGAGATCATTTTAAAGCTTATTGTCTCATCTTTCATTGATACCAAAATCTCAATTTGAAATTTGGGTCACTGTGACTCATTGTGCTGGATTCAGGTCACAATTATCATATTTCCCTCTTGAGATAATTTGCTACATCATTAAAAACAAATCTCTTAGGTTGTGTTAGCTAATTTATATGAAGAGTTCAGATGCAAATGCCGCTAAATGCCACCTCTGTCAAAAATTAGATAATGACATTGAGCGAATGCTTACGGCACGTAGTACGTGTTCAACAAATCAAGTGCTTCAAATCCTCTAAATCCCCATTCAGAAATATCGGTTTGTTGGCAAAAGCCTCTAGACGCCACTTCCCTTTGGCAGCAAAAGCCGCTATGTTCCAAGAACCAATCAGAAGCCGCAAATCGAATCATATGATTTTGAGCGGTTTCAATATAGCGGCGCTGAGTAGATTTTTGTGTTGATTGTTTTAGATTCAGATTCAGATTTTTAAAATAAAAAATGAAATTTACGATAAAGTACGATGAAATTGATGAGCCTGTCCTACTGACATTGAATGGCAGAAGAAAACATTATTTACCTCAAAACTCTGCCTGTCATAAGGCAAAAGAAAATAGCCTACAGTGGAAATGGCTTGGTTACAAGTGTAGCATGCACTCATAACAGTTCTTCATGCAGTGCTGTTACTTTGAAGGAATCGGATTTATTATACATCAAACAACAGCTCTATTTCACCAAAGACAAAGTCAAACAAGATGCCATTCTTCTGTCTCATATGGAAGCTGTGCCATGTAAACAGAGGAGGCAGAGAAGAGAAGAGACATGTGTTAGACCCCTGTGTAAAGAGGTTGGTCTACTGTTTAGTTTTGAAATGATTGTGCTCTCATCATTTTCAGGGTTTCTAGTTGCATCTTTAGTGATTTTCAACTATTTACTATGTCTTGTCCCAAATAGGTGGATTTAGAGGTTTTTACGAAAAAAGCACAAGTGCATTTAGATGGTTTTGACGCAAAAGAAAATCTAACTTGTTAAAAAACAATGAATTGTCTAAAGTGACATTTTTGAAAAAAGTTATTTTATTCACTAACTAATAACCTTATCATTACCTTTAAAATGAAACTCCTGAACTTGATCATAGGAGCCTGATAAAAATGCTAATTTAAAAGAAAAGAAGTCTGATGGATTTAGAAGGTTTTGCATCTGAACTCTTCATATTTTCCCACCAAACCATTCCTAATGCCAAAACAACTTATTACGAATTACATGAATAAGTATTTTGGCTTTAAAACAAAATATTTAATTAATTTTACACCCCAGACTTTATGTTGGCCTACATTGAAAATGAGCCCCATGCATGAAATGCGGGAGATAAGATATCAACTCACAAGCATGTTTTATTAACCATTCGTTAAAACATGAGGACATTTTATTAGGCTAATTTGTCCCTGTGTTTTAATTTCATTGTTTAAGTTCAATTGTGGCTAACTTTTAGTTTACTTATTAATTTTTCAAAACATGAGAACTAATTAATACAATGTTCTCACACATTTTAACTTATACAAAGGATTGATTTAAAAAAAGTGATAAACAATTTCTTAGTTCATTGTATTGTGTGTGGGTGTTATATTTATTATTTTTTTGTTTCGTTTTTCTCTCAGTTGTCTTGTAGGTGGCAGAAGAGATGATAAACACCTGATCCAAATTAGGAGGTGGAAATATAAGTGATCCTGTTACATGTATGGAGTGGGTGTGTGTGTCATATGACTCATTTAAGTAAAGTAACAATTAGATTGCAAAGTAAGAAAGAAATGACAGTATTTTATACCTCAAGAAGAATAAAAGTCAATTTTATCATCTTTTCTTTTCTTAAATAAAGCATCCTCGATGACGTATGCAGCCTACACTCAAAAAAATATTATACATTGGATTTACTTAATTTTTTTTATATCAACAGGTTCCACGTAACTTGGCTATGTTGCAATTAATTAACATTATTTATTTCGGTTTACTTAAATGTATTACATATGGTTAACCTTCTTAATTTTGTCCTAAAAGTTTAATTATCCTAAAATTAATATCAAACATAAATTAAAACAATGAATCCAAGTTTAATTGATTAGTGATTTAGTGAATTTTCACAACTTTTACAAAATCTTTACCTTGTGAAGATTCTTATAGTTGGGTGTTGTTAGGTATGTTAGAAGCCAGAAGTTGTATTCCATCTATGGCATGTCCAAAATAACTGTTTTTATAATAACAGGAACTTTTAAATAACAACATAATAGAAAGGGAACATTAAAAAGTCTCTCCATTTTCTCATGTTGCTAAAAACTGCTTAAAATAACACTTTATTTCAACATTTAATCTCCCAGATCAGCCCATTAACCAGGCATGATGGGAAGTGAAAGTCTGTTGATTGAGTCCTGGGGTCCATTCTTCATACTTCGATTAAACCATCTGAGATGATTGACAGGCTAGATGTTCTAATCGAATTTGTGTAATGGATTAAAATATCAGCATTAAATTGTCTGAGATTACTGTGTGTTCTCATGTTCCTTGAAAAGGGCAGATGTATCGATAGTGGAATCCACGATCAGCAATTGGCTGGCGGCAAGACAGCAACGTAATGACATCATATAATCAGAAAAGACACCTGGCAAAAACTTGACGAATTTCTGGACATTATAATGAAACAGCAAAGCGAACAAATGACAGAACAACATAAATGTTATAATAGATAAATAATATGCACTGTTTTTACATGATTCCCAATTATTTAGATTCACATCATTTTATTTGTGTTGTAATTCGCAATTCATTTAATTTTATCTTTAAAGTAGATTTATTAAGTAACAGCATTAATTAAAAATTAATTAAAGTCAGGATCAAGTTATCTGCATCAAGTCACTCCCATAATAGCTGTCACCTTTCAAATTAATGCACGGCTCAGAATAACTGTACAAGCAAGTGTGTAAGACTCCAATACAATTGTAAAGCAATTACTCCATCATAAATAAATCTTTCAATAAGTAAAACTGGCTGTCTATAGTGTTATAGACTAAACAACATTATAATATTATTTTCAAATTAATTTGTAAATTATAATTTTAAATTATTGTCCCTGGATAAGTAGAGTACTTAAATAGCAGTGGCTGGGACAAATTTTAAGTATCAACTCTGCTTAAAAAGATTCAATCTAATCCTGTTTATATGAAATAAGCTGCTCCCGAGCAGGTTTAAGCTTACGGACCTGTTGCTATGGCAGCAAGTCCAGGATGAGCGTTCCGAACAATCCAAGATCATGCCAAATCGTCATCAATCAAATCAGCTAACTGAGTTAGCGACGTACGAAGAATGGGCCCCTGGTTGAGTTTACTTGATTGAAACATGTTATTGTAATATAAAAACATCAAGTTAAGTCAAAAAGTAATTGTTTCAAGTCAACTTAACATGAAGCAATTAAACAGAAACAGAAATCATAAAACCTAATACAATGGTGTTGAATCAAATTTAAATAAATATCGCCTTCGAAATGGGACGCAGCATGTATCTCCAGCTGGCCTCTTGTTACCTTGCACAAAAGGGATCTTTTTTGTCATTTGCACTTTTCAGATTGCATAAAATGTATTATTATCGGTAAACCCCTAGAATTATGTAATAAACTTCAGTCAGTTATTATTAAATAATATATAGAAATGTGAAATTAAATTACAGTATTAAGGGTTAGTTATTTTAGTTATATGTATGTGTGGTGGGGAGGTGTGAAAAATATAAGTGACTTAATTAAAGAACAAAATTAGTAATTTTTATCAAATAATTTTCCATTTATAATAAATAGTGTATTATTATTATTATTATTATTTCTAATTCTAATATACTTTCTTTCCCCATTGGACAGTAACTCTGTTTCTGTCAATAATAACTATTATATCATACTAATAATACATTTAATAATACAATTAAAAATGAAAGCAAAAACAAACAATGAGGCTAAATTGGTAAACAAGTCACTTATTCATCTTATGAAAGAGTGAAATTAATTAATGGAAAAGTAAGATTAGAAGTCTATTGAAGACAAAGTTAAGAAATTTTAAATTTACATTTAGAAATAAGCTCAAAAAAGTTTTAAAATTTGAAACATATGGATGAATTGTTCACTATGAGATCAATATTCATTTCATGGCAAATATAAACATCAAATATGTCAACTGCTAAATCCGACACTATGGTTTGTGAGAAATGAGTCACACCGTGTGCATGAGATCATTTGGTGAAAGTGTATGCACATGGTGTGACTCATTTCTTTTTTCCTCTATTAGGCTCAGCTTTCTGAAACTAGAAACATGCAACTTCTAACTAGTCCTGCTTAAAATACAATCATTCTGAAAGGTCCTCCAAACAATGAACAGGTTTTCTTCTTAAACTGAAGTTACACAAAAAATGTACATGGTTGTTTCAATCCCTTTAAAATGCTCACCATTAAATTGACTATATTCTTTCTTGACGTTTAGCGTTTAATTTTGATTGGGGCGTACTCAGTGTGCTCTGCTGGGTCACTCTCTATATGAGCTGGTGTGGCTGCAGTTTTAACATGGTACAGCAGAATACGTCACGTCATCCTGGAGAAAGAGGAAAAGATGGGGTGGGATTGCTGCACAGTATTCAATAAGTTAAGTAACCATTGTGCAATAGTGAGTTTGTGCTGACCCGATTGTCTTGTTCTCTATTTAGTTCTCTTCATCTCTGGTCACCTTTTTTACATTTCTGCCTCCTACAACCATAAAATTTTAGCCAGAATGTTTTAATATCATCAGAGAAAAACATCTTATGTTGGTTATCAGTAGTTTGTACTATATTCTATAGTGTTTCGAGAGTATACAGCTGCATTAGCTGGTCATTTACGAGTATATCTGTGAAGAACGTGTGATTGTGTTCACGTACCTCTGAATCTCCAGTAGATAAATGCCAGTAATGCCAGTAATAGTACTGAGAGAATCACCCCCAACAAAATGAAAACATCTGTTTAGATAAAACAGAAATACATGACAAATGCATTCTGTTTTCAAAATCAGAACAAATATACAATTTGATATAATAAAAGCTGCACGCACAATTAAATGTACACTATTTAACTTATGGTTAGAAACAAAACTAGGCTATGCATGCATTTTGCGTAAGAACATTGTTGTGGTTGTATTTTGGCTCTCCGAAAAGCCAAGCCCATGTTGATTCTCATCTTATTACAGAAAACTTGTCTCAGCTGGTTGTGATAACTAACCTATGCCAATTCCACACCGTACATGTGTCAAAGTAACCGAAGCAACTTTTCTTTATTTACGGATATGAGGAGACATACAACAGCGAGTGACTTGTAAATGGCACGTCCTGATTTTGCCAGGTTATACCAAGTGACAACCTCCCATAGTTTCTCTTTAAGCCAATACGGACGTGACTTAAACTGCAATTCATCGACTGGCCGCTAGGGACAGGCTCCAAAAGAGAGCAAGAATCTCATTGACCCCATGTTTAAATGCCTAACTTAACAGCAGAAAAAAAAAGACAAAACAACCCTTGACAGTTGTTCCAGGATGAACAAAGATGTTTTACTGATGAAATCAGTGAAATCCATCCAGACAGTTCTAAAATATTAACATTTATAATAGGCTTAACATAGTGAATCAGGGTAAGATGGAAACACTTTATGTAAGGGTTGATGATGTATTGACCCATTATTTAAATTTTGGTAATTTTTAAAAAGTTACATCGGGAACTTTTAAAATAATAAAAATGATGACAGATACTGATAAAATATTGTAATTGTGGTATAATGAAAATGACTTACATTGAGGGTTTGGTGTGGTTGTTGAGGTGGTGGAAGTTCTTGTGTTTGGTGTGAAGGTTGAAGTGTTGATAAACTGATGGATGTATGGATGTGTGGTTTCTCTGTCCCGAGAGTAACTGTATGGATGTGTGGATTCTCTGTCCTGAGAGTAACTGTCAATGCAATATAACAATGCAAACAGCATGTCATCCTACAAGTTACCTCATTCCTCTACATATTTAGATTCTTCATAAAATCAGTAGTAATGATGATCAAAGTAACATCAACAGAACAAACTTACCTTCAACACAAAATTCTTGGAACTGTTTGAGACAGACAGAACAATATGTCTCCTTTTGTCCTCTGCGTCATGCTATATGTGGTAATAGAGATTTCCTGGAGATGTTTGATTCAACAGTTTGAACTCTGTTCTTGTGCTTCTCAGTCTTTTCATTGGTGTACTTTCCTAAAAGCTTTTGCTACATATGACCACCTCGTATCTGTTCATTTTAGCCAGTAGTTCAGAGCATGAGCAGGCAGAACCACAGACCCTGCATATCCAGTCCCAGGAATCGTTGCCTTGTTTTCTGAACCAATCACAGCCTAAAAAATAATTATAACATAAAGGCCATATGACCCACATGTAGTAAGAACCCAGTCAAACTCAAGGTCATTGAAAGGTACATTTAAAGTCTGTCACTGGTTCTCCAAATTTCTTAGTTTATTTTTTTTTTTTTTTTTTTTCATGCTCATATAATAAGTTTGTAAAAATAGGTAACACTTTACATGAAGGACCCTTTGTAAGGGGTTATAAAGGTGTTTGGAATGATTAAGTCATTTACAAATGCATATAATCATTATAAATGCGTTATACGCATGATAAAAATGGCACTTTAATGCAAATACCTGGCCACATAGGAGCCGTTTTTAACTCACATGTTATAATGCTTAATACCTGTATTAGTAACACTTATTTAACGCAACCAGAATTCCTTTTTATTTCTGATGCAAGCAAAATGACTATCTAATTAGCTAAGGGTGTTGTGTTTTGTGGCTTGTTTCTTATAATATCTCAAACTGACACTTGTCTTACATGTTGCTTACCAAAGTTTGTCTACCCATGATACCTCTCCAAAAGGTCATGAGCCTATCCACATCAATGTATAAAAGCTGATTTCTTGTTTGTTAAAGGATACATTTCACTTTATTTTCAAAATAAAACAAAATATAAGAACTCAAGTATTAGATTGAATAATGAAAAAGTAATTCCAGTAGTCGTTAACTGTGACCTATGCAAGTGGAAACCTGCAAACCATTTATAATGATTTATAACATAAACAATCTATGGGGTATTTTGAGCTGAAACTTCAGACACATTCAGGGGACACCTTCGACTTATATTACTTATATACTATTGTGAAAAAGCATCTAGGTCACCTTTAAACTTTTTGTTTCAAGTTTCCATTTGTGTTTACTAAACCGTCATCAAAATACAATCTTTTATCAAAAAATCTCTGTGTTTACATTAATTTAACAAATCATTGATTCACAATGGTTTCACTTTACATTAACGTTCATTTTCCCACAGGTTATTACTTTTTTTGAAACCTATTAATAATGGTTCACAATGTTTTCACGGTTACATTAAGGTTTACTTTCACAGTTTTAAGTACAATATTTAAAATTTGGCAGTAAAATATCCAAAACCCCTAGCTATTGTTATATAGTTTTGTCCAGCGGATTACTACAATATCTCTAATGTTTTTTCAACTACTTGTAAATCAATGAGAACCTTCCCATTCAACAGTGACAAGGGGCAGTGCAGTCCCCTGTCCATGACGTCATTCCCTTGTTACCCGCCATTACTGACTTAGAAACCCACAGACCCAGTGTCGTGGACAAATGCGGAAGTCTTGTCCTAGCGTCCACGCAAACCACTGCTTGCTTCATGCAGTTCCTTATTTACTTCTTTCCCGTTTTAATGGTGGATTGTGTTCTTATTTATGGAACATAATACTGTTTACCATCTGCAGCTGGTTTCTGTCGACAAGGACAGCTCCCGTAAACTCATTCCGGAAAAGCGGACGCGGCGCCGGCGACTGGGTCATATAAATCCCGCTGCTCGTGAGGCTTGTTGATCAATACGCTCCCACGGCCTCTTTTCGCTCCCGGCAACACCGGGTTCCTGCTCTGCTTTCATACTACATTAACGTTAATATCACATCACGACATGATTCTTCCAACTCCAACCCTATTCTGTTGCACCGTCCGTTGAGATGGAGCCACAGTCCCACGTTTCCGCTCTAAAACTTGCGTCAGCAAACTACTCCTTTGTTTTGAATATGCTGCTAGCGACCTCTAGCGTAAAAAATCTCACCAAGTGTTACCTTTAGTTTTAATACCTCATTAATAAATGGTTCATATGTGTTCACTCCCAATTAAGGTTCACAGTACTAATCTGAATAACATTTTTTTCATTATTATATCCAATCAAGTTATGGTTATTATCTTGTGTTTCATTGTCAAAATAAAGTTGGAATTTCATCTTTAACAGAACATAAATCATTTTTAATACACTGCTGGGATATAGGCATCATACCTTTTTGGAGAGTATCATGGTAAGACAGACACTTCTGGGTAAGCACTAGTAAGAAAAGTGGCAGTCATGAGATATTGAGAAGACAAAGCACAAACACACACCCTTCATCAATTATGATAGTCAATTTTTGCTTGCATAATGAATAAACCAATCGGTTATGAGTAAATAAGTTGTTTTATAAATACATTTATTAAAGCATTATAACAGTTATTTAAAAACGGCTCACTATTTGCAGGTATTGCATTAAAATCTCCCTTGTTTATCCTCATGCGTTATAACGGCATTATTAAGGATTTATAGGCTTTGTAACTTGACCTATCACTCTTACACACACCTTATAAACCATGTACCAGGTCCCCCGTAATGTAAATGCACCAATATAACAATTTGACGTCTCTCCTGAGCTGCAATCTGTCTAGAGCGATTCATATTTCTAGAGAAGCATCACTTACTCTTCACTGTTATAAATGGATGTAATTGTTCATCCTTACACTGATACCTCCCTTCTCGTCCTTTCTGGGTCAGAAATGAAAGAACAGATTTTGTGGAAGAACTTTCATTAAACAAACACCTTCTGCTGTGTACTTCTCATACGCAAATACTGAATC